>JAQGAC010001661.1:0-12962 GCA_034696585.1 Isotomurus maculatus | reverse complement strand
TAAAATCCGAAAACGAACGTTGGGGACCAAAATTTTGAAAATACCTCACTAGAAGGGTTCTTGATGATATATGACCATTAGCTACTCAAAAGCGATTATACACCTCAAAACATTCCATTGTCAGCAGTTTTTTATATTTACTGGAGACTTTCGGCTCCAAAATCCACGATAATTCAAATTGATCATGAAGCAGAGTCAAAAGCATTGGATTTTTATCAGCTGCATTAACGTTAATTGACGTCAAACCGCCGCAAACAAATAGACAAACGTTTCTGGCTTTCAAAAGTGTATTTTATGCCCCATTTTTGTTGATAGTTGAGTTGTCTTTATTGATATTTCATATAGAAGGGTTGATATGGAAATCCTCATTATTTATTGTGTCGCCTTTGTTGACTACTCAATCAACTTTCTCCTTATGAAAAGATGAATAAGTTGACTAACTTTTGGAAAACTAAGCATTTCACGTGTTGTGGTGAGATTAAAATGGGTCACTTGCGACCTGAGCGGCTGGAGTGACTACTGCCTCTATCAATAAGTCACTCACATCCACTTAACATACATGCATACATAAATTGACTACATGTGCCTGTACTTGTTATGATAAGTTATTTCATGGCTAATTGAGGCACACAAATCTTATTTCTAAAGACGAGTTGGATAGCTGTAGGTTAAAAATGTCTTTGTGAAGCACGTTGGTAAAATCAAATGCTTAGCCCGCATGTAATATAATGTTGCAGCTTTATTTTTGGTGTATGTAATTATACCCGTTATATTGCGGCTAATGTGAAATGTAATAGATTAAATTTTGCATTGAATTAGAACCAACAAAATTTTATATATGGGTAATAAAAATTCAACTGAAAAAATGACAGATAGTTAATATCTTGAATTTTGCAATAACCTGTGTTTAGCTCTTTTCAGTAGGAATTATTGCTCTATAAATGAAGATGGATCATAAGCTTCTGCTTGAAGTTGTCGTACTTCTGTAAGAAATTACATGCTTTTAGGCGAGCGTGGACCTTGATGTCAAAGATTTACTCCTGCGAGAAGGTATTGAAATACGATTGGCGTAAGATGAGTACCGTGTCTTTTATTATAACGTGATTTTCATACCTGGCGGATATTGGCGGAGCATAGACACAGCTTTGGAATTTCCTCCCTTCTCTACGGCTGCAATAAAATTGTCGTGTTCCGTATCGGCGATTTTTTCAAGAATGCTTGTATACAAATAGGTGGCCCCTTCTGAATGTTGTTCGTCTTTCTGCAGTTATAAAAATACGTAAGCTGGAGAAAGTTTACTATCTAATGTAATATGTACCCATTTACCGCATATTTTAGTAATTTCTGAAACTCCGACCTCGTCACTAGTTTTTCGTCTTTGAGTGCAGTACAAAGCTCAACACTCAGGGACGTCTCTTCTACGATTTTACTCAAGTCCTTCTTTACGATATACCTTAGGTAACTCATTTCCTGTAGCATAACAATTTAAAGAAGTAGAGGTTTAAATGCGAAAGCAATAAATTGTAATTGATGGAAGAATTGTAGAAGTCTCGTTGTGGTCCCACTTATAATAAAGTCGATACTGGATAATTTTGGCTCGAGTATTGCTGTTGCTACTTAAGTATGATGAACAAATATGATGTCAATCCAAGCGATAAGAATCAAACAAGTGGGGAGTGAGATCGAAAATTCTGACCCTGTACAATCAGAGCTGATGTAATCTACAGGAATGCATACCGATAAGGTTCGTAGGATTACTGAGATAACCATATTTGTATTGGAATGGCAGAAAATTGATCAGGCAAGCCACACTTCTGTTTCAAACAATCTTTCCTCCAATGTGTTGTGGTGTCGGCGGGCAGTAATTCGTATACAATTAGAAAATGCTTTATTACAATGGCATCTTAAAGAAAGAATCACCAAGCTGGTCTAGTCAGAATATAATTACAACAAGAATTTTGTTTTTTGAAGTGTTGGTGGTCTTCTTGTGCATTCTCGGATTTTAATAAGCGTATCCTGCCTCTGTTTTTTTATGTTTGCTAGGGTAGTATTGACCCTAGAATGGAGAATATGAAGTGTGAAAAAAGCAAGACCAGTTGTTATAAATCAAAATAAGAATTTGTTTAGTAAATATGCTCTGTAAAAGTGAATATAAAGTTCGGTTTTTTGCAGCTTATATTTTCAGATTTAACTTCGTGTTAGCAACAAAAGGTCGATTGAATAGTTAAAGAAAGCCTCAAAGAATACAACGAAAAAGCTTCTGTCCACGCTTCTATACGAATACCCACGTATAAATCCGATATTCACCCTTGTGAACTTAAGTGCAAGTAATCTTTTGCCTACAGCCAGGCGTGGATTAAAGCGAGCCTTCCAAATTGACAAAAGGTTTTCGGAAGCTCGGGATAACTCTGCGGAGCTGTTGAGGCCGTAAAAGCTACATAAGAAAAATATTACAAAGAGATTAAAGACGGAGAGCGTAAAAATCAGGTTCAATTTTGCATGCAAACGAATTAGCATGTAAACCTGGCCCAGCATTAATGACATGGAGCAAAAACACATCAAACATAGTGCAAGCTCAAATGTTGCATTAAGGAATCGAAATACAACTGCTTGTCTAATAAACTCAAATACCAGTCGATTTGGATGGAGTTTTGGTCTTCTTGTGTGACCATGCCCTATTTCATCCCCATCAGTGAGAAGTTCGAGAATTGTAATGATAGAGTTATCGATCGTAACAACTATTAGCAGGAAATACACAAAAAATGCAAACAATGTGAGAGTCCACGTATTTTGAGTTAACAACAAGATATACCTAAAAGTGTATAACAGAATGTTGCCATATAAAGTGGTTGATGTAACGCCTAAACATAAAAGAATGTCAGAAGATGGGTCTAAATTGTAAAAAATCATGACAGCCGATATGCAACAGATTCCAATAACTGAGCAGTATACGACGAAGACGAGACCCTTGTTTACACATTTTGAGCTTAATTTATCTTTATTTTGATTATGTGCAAGAGTATCCAATTCATTCTCCTGTGACAGTAGATTATTGAGTCCGGTGCACAAGTCAAGAATCCGACCTCGGACTGCAAGGCTAAGACCACACGTTGTTAAAATTATGCCGGCAAATGTGATTAGCAATATGTCTCTGAACAAGTTTTGAATAACGAAAGGCCTTATTAATACGGTAGACTTTGCTATTTTTAACCAAATATTTAAAAAGATGTGAACGCAATTAACGCCCCATACGAAAACAATCAATACAGTTTTTCAAATTGCATGTTTGTAACAATTTCGAACCGCCAATTTCCTAGTCGATGGGGACCACATGATTGCTTGGGGTAGGAATCTATAAACGGACGCAAACGAATCCGCTGCTTCCAGTATCTTGTGGGTAGACATTTCGGGTCTGCAAACAACGTTCGGGGACTTTCTGAAAACAACTTCAAGCATTAAGCAGAAGTTTTATCCCAAGAAGTCCTCTCGTCTACTAAACATAATCATTCCAAGACAAACCTTTTTATTACATATTCAAGTACAGTGCAGTTGAATCTGCTTCCTCAATCACATAGCCCGGAAACTTGTAACTGATTGTGAGTAAGTAGATTATTTACTTGTTCCAATATTTGACATCAAGAAGCAATTCCCCCAGGAAAGTCCTGCTAATGTAACTTCAACTTCGTTATTGTTTGGTTTGATGATACCAAAATCACAATTTTAATTTATAGACTAACTCGTAGTCTTACGAAGTTGGGTAATAATGAGGATTCTAGACTTGAAAGGGTTAATTTAGGAGCCTTGCTAGTGAGTCACGGAACATTTATTAAAAGTTAACTGTAGCTCTACTCTCACACAACTGATCTCACACTGATCGGCACATCAGCTTATATACTATTACAATACCTATTAATAGTTACCTAAAGAACTAGTTTAGCTAACGCCCTTGCATCCGGGACAACTGTACCTAAGTGTAAGGGTTGTCCAGGGATCACAATCCAAACCTCGCCAACTCTTACAATCTGTACCTAATCAATCGCACATTGAGTGCTTAATCAACCGGTTCTATTTGCGTACTTGGCGTGAGTGATCATTCACCTCTTTGGGATTGATCACTTACCCAACTCGTGCAAATGTTGTCACAGGAACAAGTGGAGGTTGATGCAGGAACTGCATCAACCTTCACTTGCATTCCGTGCCAACTGTTACGGGAACCGCAACACACGACTCTCTAATAACACTCACGTGTTACATCCCTCTCCTTAAGAGTTGCTCCGCAACTAGTGGTTGCAGTTCTGGCGCCCTGCCCGAGATGAATTTTTTCCTTTGTTTATTTTCATCGCTCGTTCCCTAAAAGCCTACGTTCATTTAACTGGATTTTCTTTATAAGCCTAAGTTTACCGCTAAAATGTGTTAAAAAGAAAACAACTGAACTACAATTCTACTCTTGAAACTTTAAGAAATACAATTCCCAGATTGAAATCTATTTCACCAAAACACTTTCTATAATGTAAGTTTCTTAAAAACTTTATGGTTCGAATAACCTTTTTTAGAAGAAATTACTCTAACTCTTACCTCCCGCTCTTTCAGGAACCTTAAACTTACACTACTCTTCGCCATGGTCTTTATCATGGCTGCTTCTGCTGCTGGGGCTGCATTTGGCTTCAGATGGTTGACCGAAGCAGAATTTTGCCATTGTCTTATCTGTCAGAAGAATAAGGAGGTGACCTTCCTGCTGAAGACATCCTAACGCCACCAAGTGTGTCCCGAACGCCTGGGCTATTGCGATGGCGGAGCCGTGGCATGGATGGTTTGCCTGCAGAGAAACTCACTGCTAGGATGCTATTTGGGACGCGGTTTACCCGCCAACTGTCGTAGATTGCACCGGAGTTAAGGGAAGAGTTTTTTTGTTAAAAGATTTTTGTGAAGTTATTGTCGTAGCACTCTCCCTCTCCTTAAGATTAAATCACTCCGATGATATTTTGTTGTCGATTGCAGTTGAAAGTCAGGAACTTCCCTGGGAAAACTTCCTCAACCGTCCACGTTTGACACCATGGCTGCAAGGAGAAGACGCCACTGTGGAGTACAGTGACAGCTATGAAGCGTCACGAGATTCTTAGACAGACAGACAAGGTTACTCAATCTGAAGGTCAACTCTCCAACCTGGTCTCTTGACCTCGAGCTCTTCACCATTTGAAGGCCGAAAATATAATTATATATTTGAAAAATAACATAAAGAAAGATAATAATAAAAAAACATTAAAATGCAATCAAACTCTATTGATTCATACATATCGATTCATACATATTATTATACCAAATTGATTTTATATATTTTTTTTTTATTTTTCATGCAGAATAATCTATTAATTGTTTATTTGTTTGCGAAATAATTGACTAAAACCTATGTGTTAGTATGTAAAAATGTTTTTATGATTCCGTATTTTAAATTGTTCCCAGAATGTCACCACTCTTTTTATACTGACATTGCTGCTGGTGAGACAGCACTGCCAGTTTGTAAACTGAAGCTAAGCCTCAATACGATCTTGTGCGCTAAGCGCCAGAAGTTCGTCTGAGATAATCACGTCTCGTGCCTTTTCAGTCTGGTCCACAGTGCTTGTTCCTTCAAACTGAGGAATGCAGATCTCACTCACTTCTGAGTATTCAAAGACTGTCGTCTCATCGACTCTTAAAGGATCCAAGACTCTGTGAAAGCCGTGAAAACCTTCGTTGCCTTGATCTCCTGGAGCTCTCAATAGATCTCTAACCTGACGCTGCGACTCTCTTAACATCGTTCGGAGAATTCTAAATTTCGTCCGAAGCCTCTCTTTAGCTGCCTCGAGCTCGTCGATCCGTCTGAGCAGATCCTGGTTGTCGATCCGTCTGAGCAGATCTTGCAAAGAAGCTTTCTCCCTCACAATTAGCTGATTCCTAAGATCAGAGCTTTCTAGGTCGGCGCGAAGAGTCTGGTTATCTAACTCTTATCGCCCTATCTGTCGCTCTAATCTAATCCGCTTAAGTCGTTTCGACTCAGCCATATCCTGATAATTATCCGTCGATCGCTCTGAGCGATCAGACAAAGAGCTGTCCTTGGAGCTTTCATCATTGTTATCTAAGTTATCTACCTCTACTTCTGGATCAACTACTTCTAACTCATCTTCGTCGCTAGCTAATGCTTCAAGTCTCCATTCAGCTTCATTAGGACTAAATGGCTCACGCGTTCTCCTGCTTCAGCCATTTCCACGCCTTCTATCAAGGGGTCAGCTACCTCTCTTACTTCTATCTCATACCCTACTTCTATATTTACCTCTTCGACTAACTCTTGGTTTACCTCCTCGTTAATTCCTTGATCTATTCCCTCGACTATCTCTTCGTCTGTCTCGTCGTTCTCACTTGCTACTCTTAGATTCTCGTCTACCTGATCAATATGTTGGAAATCTGGTGAAACTGGAGGAGCTTCGTCCATTGGTTCCACACTGTACCTTCGGTGGAAACGTAGATAATCTTCATGGTCTCTAGTCGGCTCGTCATTTCTCGGTGGGCTTGCAGCCAAAAAGGCTGAATAATATCAGCTAAAAACAACTTCTAACTGAGCCTATAATTTTTCAAAAAATTGTAAAGTAACCAGTGTCTGTGTGACAAGAGAAGCATTGAAAAGTTATTAATTGAGGTACTGAGGTTCTCACATGAACAAAAACTAGCGTAGTTACAACGCTGAATAATGACTAAGTTGAAAGATTGGAAGACGATTATTGCTATTACCAAATTGCTTGGGACATTTGGGATTTGCTAGCGCGAGTGAATACGAAGTAAAGTTTCATAACTATGCATTCGCTCGCTAGCTTTAGCGGGGATTTTCCAGTACCTGAAATTTTGCTTGTTTTAAAAAATTCGCTTACAAAGCCTTTTCTAAATTTTTCAGTTTCTGAATTTCTGCTTGAAGTCAAAATTTGATGCGTTTACGAAAGCAATTTCGTTCTAAGTCTAAATTTGTTGATGGGTAATCGAAGTTAATAATAATGTCAAAGTAGTCTATGGTCCTCCTATTTACATTTCTGGAGGGCCATCCTTAACCTATTTTAGTAGTTCTGGTATTTATATCCGTCCAATGTGTCTGCCTTCAGCAAATTTGCTGCGCTTGCAGGTTTTGCCTAGGATACATTCTTAATAACTCCTGGGCTTCCTGTGTCTGCAAGGCTTGGACATGCGCGGCTTCAGCGGAGGAAGAAAGGAAGAGTCTTTCGATAGATTTAACCAATAAAAATGCTTTGCGATGTGTTTAATTGTTCTATCAACTCCCAGAGGCCACCATCATTATGATAGCTCGTAATTATCGTGGTGATTAGTGTGTCAGATATACAAACTCTACGGTGCTGACCATGCGTTAACACTGTAGCGTGCTATTCCTCGTCTAACCAGTTGGTCCAACTTTTCTTCATCACTTCTCGTTCCTGTAAGCTAAGTATGCAAGGTTTCAAAGATATTGGATTCATATGAAAGACTTTAAAGTTGGGTGGATAGCTTAATCTGTATTTTGGGCTATCTGCTTCTGTGTAATGAAAAATGTCCCAATATCTGCATATTAAATCTTTTAAAATTTTAAACTGTTTTGGTGTTAATTCGTCTGACACGTTTATTTTGTTAAATTCTTCTTCTGTCATAATGTGTCGTCTGATTGGTTTAATCTCGTCTTCAGGCGGAATGCCTTCTACATGCAGTATATTATTAATCTCTAATCTAATGAATGCCTTTGTAGGCGTTATCCTGCCAATTACTGTGTCTTTGTTTATCCTGATACCTTTGTGTACTGCTAATATTAGTACTGATTTTAACTCATTTGGGTTTGTGTAAAAATCTGGTCCTATAACTTGGTGTTGTGCCAAGAACTTTAGATTAAAACAAAAGATGTGTTGTTCATTGGTAGGTTTGCTTTCAATATTTACTGATACTGAGGTGTATCCTACTTGGTTAAGGTATATTGTGTTAGCTACTGTGATCATGATGTATTGAGTCGTTTCGTCTCTGTCACTCATTAATTCCTCTACGTTAATGTTCCCTATGTCGTTGTGTATTTCCGTCAAATGAGTGAACGCTAATGTTGACTGTCTTATAAAAAATGGTACTGTGGCGAAGCTAAATTTAATTAACTTTTTGTTGTAATCTATCTGTGGTTTAAATTCCTGTAGGAAGTCACTCCCTAATAATAAATCATGCGACGATTCATAAATGTTTTATAAGTAATGTGTGATTTATTAATCATAATCTTAAGTGTGGTACTCTCGCTTATCACTTCTCTACCTGTAACTCCGCGAATATGTACCTGTATAATTCTGTGTATTTTATGTGCCAGCTCTCTTTTTACCAGAGATATAGCTGACCCTGTATCTATCAGGGCATTTACCTTGATTCCTTTTATACATACTTCAATATATAAAAAAGATTATTACCGCAAGCTTCAAGCTTGGGTACATTATAATCAAGCTCCTGCTGCATAGCTGAGAGCATAGGGGAGCTACCCGAAGTCTCTGCTAGCGCCCGTTTCCCGCACTTGGGTGGGGCTGAGCTTGTCGACAGTTCTTCGCTATGTGCCCTGTACCTCGGCATCTATAGCACTGTCTCGGATCATAGCTCAGGGGTTGTTTCGTGGGGGAATTTGAAAAAGTGCGTCCACGATCGTTCCTCGGTGATCACCTTGGCCTCTCTGTGGGGTATTCTGAGCAATATACCCCTGGACATATTGGATTCTCTGATCCTGTTGCGCATAATCGGCTCTTTGGCCATCGGCTCTCTGGCCATCGGCTCTCTGGCCATCGGCTCTCTGGCCATAATTATTTCCGTTATAACTCGGTCGTTGACCAAAACTCTTACTGTAGTTTTGTCGTTGACCCTGATAATTATCATATCTCGGCCTATTCTGGCTATAACCTCTATTAGGTTGGAAGCCATAACTGTTCATGACATTTGCGCATGTCATTATTACTATATCTTCTGTTTTATCTTTAGTATTATCGATTATTGTTTCAGTTTTGCGAAGATAGCGCTATCATCTACGCAACCTGTCGTTACTAAATCTCTACCTATGTCGGGTGGTAGTTGGGAAATTGCAAGGCTTTGTTCAAGATCCCATACCTTAATTTGATCCAAGCAATTTGAGATAGATAGAAAGAATGCCTCTGAACTAAGAGGATCCCACTTGATTGACCTAAGTTTCCGTTTATGCGTGTCATAATTATCATGACTGCTAAATGTATTCTTAGGATTGAGCACTAAGTCATCCCAATCTAGCAACACATTGTCTCTATCTATTCCCTGGTTCGCTGCTGCGAGAGTAACGAACTTTTATAGAACGCCTCCGCTGCACCTTTCAGGTATAAACCTCTGCTTGCTGCTTTTTGATCCTCATCCCAATTCATCTGATTAGCCATTTGATAATAATTTTTTTGGGAATGAACTAGGGCTTGATAAGCCGTCATAACTAATATCTTTCAATGGTGGTTGAAACATAGGCATGGGCATGTATGTTATGGGTGGATGTCTATGTGCTCCACCATAATTTCTAAATGGGTCGTAGGCTAGTGGCGTAGCGCCAAAGTAACCTGCTCCTGCACTAGGACCTGGACCTCCTGTCGGTCCACCCGATCCTCCACCTCCAGATCCGCCTGCTCCACCTCCTGAACCTCCCGCACCCCCTCATGATCCTCCCACTCCACCTCCAGAACCTCCAGTTCCTCCTCCGGAACCTCCTACTCGACCTCCTGTTCCTCCTATGCCTCCTGTAGGTCCTCCAGATCCTCCTCCGGAACCTCCTATTCCACCTCCAGATCCTCCTACACCTCCTCCTGATCCACAAATTCCTCCCAATGGACTGCCTGTTCCATCTACCTGACCTATAACTTGTTGTCCCCCTTGTGTTACTAAAGGTGGGACTTGCCCTCCCCCTGTTCCACCTCCACTCATCGTGTTGGTGATTAAGGGGTCTATTGGTGTTTGAAGACCTAACAAGTCCTGTTCTTGTTGTTGGAGAGTCTGACTACGCTGTTGCAATCGTTGATGGAAGTTCACGAAGGGTAGGACTATTGTTTTTAGTGGTGAACGCGCTGTTGGCATCACTGTGTGGTGGGGTTGTTGTTTCTGATCTAGCCAGTCATATGCTGGCGGTGGACTGTTGGATCTAGTTACGTTGATGCTAAATCTCGTAGGTCTGATGTTAATTTTAAATTCTGCTCTATCAGTGTTGGGGATAGATTGTAGTGAAATGGAGTGGGAGCTAGTAGCTGGTGGTGCTGAGGGTTGCACGTCTTCGAGGATCTCGTCCTCTGGTATGACCGTAAAAACCCTCGGCTTGTCCTGTTGGAACGTGTATTTAGCTGTTATAGGAGGATTTGTATATTGTGAAACTGCTGGTTTGTCTAAGTATCTAATTGATGGTTTTACGGGCTTGGAGCTAAATAAATTAGCTGGGCTAAGTCTTTTTATTCTATCTAATAAAGTGGGTTTGGCTTGTGCCTCATAGGTTGTTGAGGTGTAAGGGGTGGATGAGTAGGGTGGGAGAAAAGTTTCCTCTAAAACCTGATTGTTGCGGGATCTGTCGTGTAACTTTGCGCGTCTAAGCTTGGCTAAATCTCGGTTGTATCTGCGTACTGCAGATAGATCTCCAGGTGTGGCTGGGCCTTGACTCCACAGCTTCCTATCTACTCTTGGCCCAACTCCTGACATTGAGACCAAGATGGCATTGCTCGAATTTTCTTTTTAAGTCTATTTACCATGTATTATACTATATAGTTTCTTATTTTTTATCTTTATTTATGATTTTTCCTGGCCTATCTGACTTTTGGTCCGACCTTACTATACTCACTGAGGGGCTACCTCAGTGAGGAGTTGTGTGAGAGTGGAGCTACAGTTAACTCTTAATAAATGTTCCCTGGCTCACTAGCACAGCTCCTAAATTAACCCTTTCAAGTCTAGAATCCTCATTATTACCCAACTTCGTAAGATTAGAGCTTAAACTTGAAGCCAAAAATTATCGATTAACGATAGACAAAACAACTAAACCTTCAGAATACTTCCATCACGAATTGGCTAACTGTAACATAAATCATGAAAATCAGACAATAGTTATTGCACTAAAGGTACCAATAATAAAAGAAAATAGAGAATTCAAATTAATTGAAACGGTGGCAACTCCATTCTTACACACAATGGCTGATAAGACTAGACAATTTTGCTCTATTAATCAGGCTCATAGTTTAATAGTAATCACTAAGGACATGAATCAGACAACTTTGACTCCAATTGAAGACACAAAGAGAACTTCTTGCTGTGTCAGAGACGGAATTTGTTTCTTCAGCGAATTAGATACAGCACCAAGGAAGTCTATGGACTGTTCCAAGGCACTTATTTCAGGAGTAGACACGGACACACTATCAGAAATCTGTCCGATTTCATGTAGGAAAATAGCAGATTCAGACTTATCAATTCTAGCACTCCACAAGAATGAGGAAGATGATAAAGTGTTAGCTATTACTAACGCAAAGGGTAATTTATCCATCACTTGTGTAGACAATATGGCAAAAACACATTATGCTAGATCTTTTAACACGGCTAATCACTCAATTGGTACATTCATAGTTACTTTGAGTAGCTGCACCTGTCAAATCACGACAGATGATAGAGTGATTCAACTTCCACATCCTTATAGGGCTAAAGGCATCTTATCAACATCAGTTAGATTAGTTATCCCGAGTCGTTGGGCAGGCTTACCTAAGACACAAATTGTCAGAGCTACGTCGATACATGAAGAATTAACTTCAGCTCACATATACCAGAATTTGACAGAGGTATATGATAAGTTTTGGTTCACAAAGGATTTGGTTTACAACACTACCATGCAGAAACGTTATGGGAATTGGGCTCGATTAGTAAAACATGTTGACCAAAATCAACATTTGTACACGAATTATATTAACTTAGTATGGAACAGCGTTATCTCGCTGGGCCTACTTTGTTTATGGTTTAAATTTTCAATGAGGGAGAATAATCACCGAATGATGGCTTATCCTACTGTAGCTTTTGCTCCGGCAGCTACAGCTATGGATGACAAGGTTATACAACAAAAATTAAATATTTTTCTCAGTACCGTGGGAGTGGTAATTATAGCTACGATAGTGATATTTTTAATATTACTCTTTATCTTCATAAAGAAATGGAAGCTAGAGAGGTATCAAATCCAGTGTGTGCGCGGGGAGGAAGACTCGTACATGCCTTCCGCCGCTCAAGCAGCACATGTCCAAGCCTTGCAGACACAGGAAGCCCAGGAGTTACTAAGAATGTATCCCAGGCTTAACTTGCAAGCGCAGCAGATTTGCTGAAAACAGACACATTGGATCGGACGGATGTAAATACCAGAACTACTAAAATAGGTTAAGAATGGCCCTCCATAAATGTAAATAGGAGAGCCACAGACTACTTGACATTATTATCAACTTCGATTGCTTAAACTAGGAATTTGGGTTTAGAACGAGATTGGTTTCGTAAACATATGTTAATAACGCAAACAAAAGTTCCGTATCTGGAAAATCTATGATAGGCTTCGTATGCGAATTAATTAAAAATTAAAAACATTTCAGAAATTGAATCATTTGTCCCCACTAAAGCTAGCGAGCGAACGCATCGTTATGAAACTTTATTTCGTATTCACTCGCGCTAACAAAATCCCAAACATCCCAAACAATTTCGCAATAAGCAATAATCGTCTTCTAATTTTTCAACTTAGTCGCAAGTTACGCAGCGTCGTATCCACGCTAGTTTTTAATTAAAACTAACCTTTATTATAGGCTTAGTTAGATATTGTTTTGCCGATAGCTGATTGCTGTACTTGTTCAGCTCCTTTTTTGCATATAAGAATTGTATCTGCACGCTGGTAGTATCATGCAGTAGTAGTTTTTACTCACATCTAGTTCGCT
>JAQGAC010001660.1:0-12962 GCA_034696585.1 Isotomurus maculatus | reverse complement strand
GGATTGATAGCAATGGGCTTTGGAAATGGAAAAGTACAAAATGCAAATAAAATGCCATAAAATACACATTGTGCGCTGAGGAAGGCGAATAATACTAATTGAGGGAGAAGAGTGTCGAAAGCAGTGCAAGTCATTAACGTGAATCTGTAGGAAGAAGAAGGATATGCAGTGTAGAAGTCCGTAGTAAGTCAGTAAGTAGTAAGTAGAGTGGTAGTGTTTGAGTCAGAACACTTCATGGGCATTCATTGGGCAAAAGGTAATAATCCGTAAGTGAAGGAAACTCGGAGCATTTCCAGCGTGGGAAAGAAAGTTTAGTTTCGGGTCCTCTGCCTCTTCATTGAGACTCGTTGCCAAAAAAATTAGACGCATGAATTAAGTCGGATAAGGAATCCCCTGTCTTTTCTAAATGATGCTTTCCCTCCAAGGAATTAATTTAATATCTGGTCGGGACTCAATTACTTTCTCCAACTAAATCTCTCCACGGCACACACTTTGTTCCTATAAGTTCCAAGTAATCTTTTCATGCAAAATTCTGTACAAAATCCTCCTCTCCCTGCGTCTTCTCTTATTCCCAACGTGTCTCTCTCTTCTCTCACTTATTACGACCAAGCAGAGAGAGGCACGGATGACAATGACGTTTAAATGACTATTTCTAAATAATGAAAATGGATTCCTGACTGGCATTTTTAGTACAAACTGAGAGTTTTAGTGGCAGTCATGTTCATAGTGGCTAGAGGTTTCTTTCAATAACTCAGTTTTGAATAATATAGCAAGCAATAGTCAATAGTAGGAATACGCGTATTGGTTTAACCAAATATAATGAAACATGAGACTGTTGTTGTGTATACTGTAAACCAGCCAAATCACTCACAATCTGTGTGGTTTGCTGTGTGGTGTTCTTTGGGTTCTTTGTCTACTCTCCTGAGTATCCTCTGCTTCATGTAGATTGTAGACAAGTCAGACACACAGAGAGTACAGAGTCAAGGTAAAGTGTTTCGCGACAGAATCCAACAATAACATGAAGAGAGACTAACTAACGAGAGAATTATACAATAAAATAGACTGGAAGGAGAGAACACATCATCATGTCTACAGTCTACGAGCACAGGACTATGCGAGAGAAGTTGTCACATCCACTCACATTTGCACTTGTTGTGTTGATTGCATATCTTTTAACTCTTTCTTCGTGTAAAAAACTACGATTCTGTCTCAAAACTAGTTCCGTGTTGCTAATCCTTCTCCTCATGTGTTTGTGTGTTTTAGCATTAGGGATGTTTGAGTCTCTGTACACTATATCTATATAGCACGGGCATAGCTCTCCGTAGTACGATTTTTTCGAATTGGCAAAGGCAAATTGGTGATACTAAGACTAAAAATAGGTGGTTGAGTGGAAAGTTCCATACTTCTGGTTCCTCCAAGCCTCCAAGTGAATGCAGAGGAATTCGGAGTGAGAGTGTGTGTGCGACACAATTCCAGAATGACTTCCTACATAAATTCTCTTAATACATCTGACACTTTCCTCTCTCTCTCCCTCTCAAGTAGAAAGAATTGTACAAATGTTGTTGAAGAGTTGTACTATGGGCTAAGCAAAAGCAACCACCACCCCGACCAATATCGTATATCCTACTCTTTTTATTGGAGAGAGAGAGAGAAGTTGTAGTAAAAAGTTCTTTCTGTAGTGTCGCACGGGATTTCTCGGTTGTACACACTTTCATAGACTATATAGACACGTAGACACACACACACCCTCCGTCGTCCTTTTACTACACGGAGGAAAAAGAGTTGTTGCAGTTTTTACTTTTGCACAGAGTCCTTTCATCTCGTCAGGTCTTTTAACTGGTGGTGGTGATGGTATGCAATGCAACTTCCTCTCTTTCTCTGGATAAGAAGAATTGAATAAGCAAAGTAGTTGTGGCAGTGGTTGGTTCTTTGGGTCGTGATGCTACTCACAAGATCAGTGCTTGCTTTCAAAAGTTCCACAGCACGTCCTCAGTGAGCCTGTAGTCTGTGAATGTGTGAAATGTATGCAATGTACTTACCGAATAAAACTAGACTCGTTATTTTTCTTACTCTCTCTCCGCAGAATGGAATATGTAAAAGCTTTCCCATTACTTTTTCACTATCTTCTCATTCATACCTTACAAGTTAAATACCTTGAGGAATATAGGCTGCCAAAAGTCAAGGAAAGGTGGTTTATTGTGTGATCATAAAGGAGGTATTCCTCTGTGTAGAAAGACACGACGAGAGTAGAAGAGGATTGAAAGTTGAATAGGGAGAAGAATGATATTGATATCACTAGAACCTCTGCTGCTTGTCTTGGTGGTGGTGGTTGTGACTTTTCAAGAACATCTCTTTCCAAACTTTCTGTGAAAGACAGGACAAACTATATGGTACGAAGATTCTTGGTGTTTGCTTAGACTATATAGACACTTGTATAGAGTACTTCTGAGACAGTTTGGCCGTTGAACTGCCTTGCTTACATGCACTTAATCTCTCAGTGACGGTAGAGAGAGAATAGTTCACTCTTCGTATTGTCTCTGTGGCTTTCATAAAATGATTAAGATTTGATACCAACAGTTGGATGTAGGATTAGCAGTTGACATTTCATCCCTGTTCTATTCAAGTAATTGTGTCAACAATAAAGGGATTTATCGAAATATGTCGTGGTAGGTAGAGCGAAGACCATTCTTTTTTATTGTTGTCTGTCTGCGTGGAGGGAGAGAGAGAGAGAGAGAGAAGGCTAAGATAACACTTATCTCGAAGTAAACTTCTTCTCTCTCGTCTCTCTTCTTTGAAAAAGTAAAAAAGCAATCTCGTGTGACTTCTCCAGTTGGGTCCAGTGAGTTCGTCTAAAGGTAAAGCTATCACCAAACTCAATAACAACGCGTGTCTATGTGTGTGGGAAAGATTTGTCAAATCTTCGCCTTTCGTGGTCATTGTGATTTTGTGGAAGAGCTGTGATTTTTCATGGAATTTGCAAGATTGGCAAGTAATTTCTTTTGTCAACTGAAAGAAGAGGTTCATACTTTTCATACGGGGCTCTTGTAATATTACCGTCGGTGGTGGTGAAGGTGGTTAGAATTTTTAAGTAGCATATATACAGAAGGTTCCACAGTTTTAGAGTCAAATAAAGTAGTTCATGCCTTGCCTTTATGAATTGATCAGGAGCAGGAAGAAAGCAGCAGGGAACTCATAGGGAACTTTAGAGACAAAGGCAAGGATGGATATTCGTGAGACTTGTGAAATATTTAGAGTGCCCACTTGGCCTCAATGAATAGGGACTTTTTATATTGCCTTATAAAGTTGAGCTGCTGGTGAAAGTGACTCTATTGCTGCTAGCGTTCCACTATTTTCCAATTTTTACTCCCAGTGATCGATTGGACACATGGGTATTATTGAACGAAACAGATCACTTCCAACAGTCCCAACTTCCGTGCATATACTATTTGTAGTAGCACCAGCAGTTTTGTGAATTAGCATATACTTGATCTGTTCTACAAATCCTCTTTCTGCTGCATCGCGATACGCGATCCGCGATAGAGAAAGGTTTCAACAGCCAACAGTATGGCATTGCTTAGTAGTGTCGTCCAATTCTCCGGAACTAGTCTGATTCTTACGAAGTAAGTTCTATAGTAGAAATCGTAGTGCCCAGTGAAACGAATTTTTATTCATTAAGGGAGGAGTAGACAGAAGTTGTAGACTTGCTCTATAGAACCCAAAAATTAAGAATCTTTAGCATTGTTCTCTTGTTGATCTTCTTGGGAAAGGAGAGAATCGGTAGATTACTGCATGATTAAATTCCTTCCCTGTATTATTAGTATAGGTGAACACGGTTCCGCCCTCAGAGAATGTAATTTTGCAGATGTAATATTTTCCCCACCATATGTCAATTTATAGAATGTGACAGAGGAAAGCCCAAACACGTGTAGTAGCGTACGTAGGTAAGGACAAGGCCAATGAAGAAATAGGATACAGCAAGAGATCTGAAATCACCGAACTACCTAATTGATAAATTGCATTTCTTAACTAAAGTTGAAGAAGGGTAATAAGCATAACTATACTTGGGAGAGAGGGAGGAAGGCGACTGTACGAGGGAAAGAATTCGCAGTGGGGAAAGTAGGGACGATAGCGAAGGAACATAACCTGCTGCTGCTGTTTTATGCTACGCTCAAATGAATTTCCTTTCTGCTTTCTCCTTGAGCGTCCCAAGTCTAATTTCAAGTCAAGTCTGGCATATCTATTTAGATCTATTGTTTCATTCATACGTGCATGAAAATTTTCCAGTACAGCGGGTCGTAAAACAGAACAGAGGAGAGGTTCCCTCTATGCATCAATTTTTATAGGGCACAGAACCACTCCCATTCCCAAGTATATGTGTGTGTGTACATATGTGTGTGTGTGTGTGTGTGGAACCCCCATTGCTTTCTCCTTTAGGTTTATGTTCACTCAGCTTTCTCGTTGGTACAAAGTGTAGTAAGTAAAGAAAAGAAAGGTTGTTTCAGTTTGGTGAAAAGGAAGCCAAAAAGTAAAGAAGATAATGCACGATAAGGGGAGATCATTCTTATTCTCTCTGAGTAAACGTGTCACAAGAGAGTAGTGAAACTTTTGTGGCTCATTTTACGCAAGAGTGCTTAACATCCGTCGGAGAGAGTAACCTTTGGTCTGACATCAAGACAAAAAGATTATTACACAAGACATCATGACACTCACATTTGAAATGACTTGGAGCAAGACAAAAAGCTACGAAAGTTAGTTAGTCTCTATTCTTCTATTGGATGAGGACGCGAGAGCAGAGAGAGGCAGAGAGGTGCAGTTCACAGTTATAGAGACTTCGTTTAGAGTGTATACGTGTGTAAGAACGGTTTTCTTCTATCTTGTGCACATACTAGATTGTCTCGTAGATTTCTTCGTGAAATACTTTACTCTGAAGGATTATTTTGACAGGATTAGTCTTCGAGAATGATAAAGAAATTAAATGAAATGGTCCTGTGTAGGTAAATAAACGAGGGCTGGAGTTAACTACCATCCACCTCGACTGTAAAAAGGCTGAGGTGTATTTACATTCTTGTGTGGAGTTCCACGGACCATAATCTTCTTCGAAGTACTAATTGAATGGAAGTTAAATGGAATGAAAGAGAGGTTTCATGAGATGAGGGTAATGGTGATTTCAGTGTAGGTCGAGCGAGAGAGAGACTTCACTTAATTAAAGAACTAAGTTTTATACGAATGAGGACTCGTATAATTTATATAGATGTGTGTGTAGGTGTGTTTGTGGACTTTGAGTACGTCTCTATGTGTAAGAAGGAAACTCTGTTGGTGACTACTGAAGGTATCTCTTCTCCCTTGTGAGGAAGGTTGTTCTGTGAAGATCAGTGTGGGATCTTCCACCTAAAAGGAAATAATGTAGTCGGTAGTTAGTTACTGGTAAGTAAGGAATGGGGTAAACCAAAGAGACAAAATAATGATGATGATGAGGGCGATTACTTGGAAGGAGTCTTTGGTTAGAATTGGAAGTTGGATGAGACTGGGGGCTCGTGGGTTTTCAGGCGACTGCAAACACACTATTCAGCTATTCACTATTTCACCCTGTAAAAGGTCTCCTCCAGCATGAAAAAGATTTGAACTTGTGATACCATTAATTATTACATTTAAATGGATCCCTAATGTATGCATGGAATGATTGGGCCATTGTATCCAGCGCCAGGGTATTCATGATAATAGGTCATTTCGTAGCCTTGCCCTTCATAAAATTCATTGGACTCCAGCTATTCCTCCAAATTACCGTCAATTTTGCTTTTTTCAAAAGCTACACGATAACGCAGACGTTGGCAATTACATCGCCATACCAACTTGATGGAGATTTTTTGCGAGCCAGTCTTTATTTGAAGGAGAATGGAAAACATTCTTCGTGGTGAAGATCGTGAAAAAGTTTTCCGTTTGTTTTGCCAAAAAACTTAAAAAACTTGCTTTTTTGCGTTTCTTCGTTCGGATTCTGTGCTGACAACTTTTTGAGTCTTTTGTTTATTCGAGTCTGATTTCGCGTCTTTTCATCGGTAGGAAAATGTCTGGTAGAAGAACGGCAAGTGAACAAGAAAATCATTTTGATTGCATTGCTCCGAGACTGTCATGACTCAGAAGGGAGAAGTGACAGTCTGACAGACTTTGTGTCTTATCATCATCAAAGTTATTGCGTATGTACACAGCTGCAGATCTAATTGAAGCTTTTTTGGGGTATTTCCTTAGATTTGTGGTCAGTACTCGGAGATGAGTCCTATCAGTGCGGAAATGAATGGAGCCAACTTGAAGGAGATGGGAGGAGGTCGTGGTGGGTCAAAAAGTCTGTTGTCGGATGATTCGACTACTTCTCTGGACATTTCGGACGAACGGGGAGGATCAGCAGGGGGTGAGGACAGCGGGCCTAACTCTGGTCGAGTTTTAAGCACTTCTACTCCGATTCAAGATGTAAGTATCGATGAGAACGAGTCAGAGCTGCCCACGTCTTCTACAGGGAGTCATTACGGAGGGTCCTCTTCGGCAGGAGTTAACGGAGCCCCGAAGTATGGAACTATGATACCGAACCGCGTCTTCGTTGGAGGAATTTCGCCTCAAACTACGGAACACGAGTTGGTAACTTTATTCAGCCAGTTTGGGTCAGTGCGAGGAGCTAAGATTATCATGGATCGGGGAGGAATCTCCAAAGGCTACGGGTTCATCACTTTTGAGACCGAAGAAGAAGCTAAGCGCTTGTATAATCCGGGACCCAACAGGGTGAGAAGTTAATTATGCTAATGAAACTGAATGGAGTTCTCAAAGACGAAATTGAATTTAATATTTTTGGAATTATTCAGGAAATCGGGCCCATTTATCATCGGGATAGACGGCTCAACATTGCTCCTGCTGTGAAGAAGCAAGTTCTCCAGGTAAGATGAATCATTTTCCCCAACTTTCTCCAACTTTTGGAATTCATGCATGCAACTTCGTATTCAATAAGCCAATGTGTTTCTTCCTTTCCTCGCCATCATCTCGCGTCTGCAGCCTATGATGCGTCCTGGAATCGTTCCTTATTCTGACGGCCTGTCTCCCGGACCTCCTCCGCCGTACTCAGCTTCAGGTGTGAATGGTGGAGGAAGTAGCGCAGCGTCTCAAGCTCAGGCGGCTCAGGCGGCAGCTGCGGCTGCGGCTGCTGCAGCGTCATTCTTCTACACTCAAGGAACTGGACATGGAGGTGGTCACCATAATCAGCCTTTCTACTGCGCTCCTGGGGCATCTACCGCGGATACTTATTTCGGTCAAGCTGGGCAGACTGCTGGAAACACATCTCAAAGTGGATCTGCAGGTGGATATCATCACCACCAGAATAGTGCTTTGCATGCAGCTCAGTTCTTTTCTCCGAATGGACCGGCTGGTGCTGGTGGAACTATCTACTTCGTTCAGCATCCTAACCTCCCACCATATCAACAGGTAAGAAGTGAACAGGTGAAAGTGTTTCGGCTACTTCCTTACGCTTCGTTTCCCTTCCACACAACATGCTTTCTATTATCTCAGGCTCTTCAAGACACTTGGGGAGCAGCTTCCACTCTGAACGGAGGAGGTGGCTCGGCTCTTCCTTGGCGATTCATGAGTCCTGGATCTCTTCAACCACCAAATCCCTTCGGAGGGCCGATGGCTTCAGGACTTGGAGGCAGCGGCGGTGCTGGAACTCAATCTATGGCTAGCTCACCACCTCAAGGTCATGGATTTCTTCAAGACTACTTAGGCCATGCTTCAGGAACATTCGGACCGTCGGATTTACTCTTTTTCAATCCGACTGTGATTTCATCTCCCCATTGAATCAACTCGATACTCTTCGAAATGTCTCAGTGAAAATTTGCATATCTTCAGGAAAACTAACGATAATATATTTAGACAGGCAGCCGTAATATGAAAACGACGAAATGATAGCAGCACGAAAGTTACTTTTTGTATTTTCCGTATTTTCCATTTCGTATTCGAAGAAGTGAAAAAGTTAGTTTATCCAATTGTATTCATTTTCTATTCAAGTGTCAAGTTGTAGTTCTTTTTGTATTCAGTCAGTCATACAGGTATTATCTCTAGTACTGAGCTTTAAAATTTCCAAAAACTTTGTACTTTTTTCTGAAATCTGGAGTGAAGAAGTGGTTACTGCTATTACGAGTTATCATTCTGGTCTGTGTATAGTGTACAACTACTTATACGATAATAACAAGCCTCAATAGTCTTAAGCCAGTCGTCGTCGATCGATCATCGCCTCTTCTCAAGAACATAGGTTAACAACATGAACAAAAAAGTGCGAGAGCTTGTGTGATTTATGTTCTTCGTAAAACCGAAAAAAACTTCCCGACCTCGAGAAATTAACTGTCTACTATAATCGTAACAGTAATATTTAATTAATGTTATATCAACTGCTCCTCCCCTCCTCTCTCTATAAATGTAAGAATAAAGTTTACTGCCTAAAATAATTGTACTAGTTTTAGTGTTTACTGTAAATACTAGAGTACTACTTTAAGAGCTAAAAGGTATAGTATAGGATCACTTAATGTTAAGCTAAGATCTCGCAGCCTAGAAGTGAAAGGTCACGAACTAAACTGAGCACAAGATGAAGCGTCCTTTCACGGACATTTTGGCATGGCCAGCAACAACCTAAATTAATAAGCGTTGGGTATTCATCTCCGACAGCCAGGGGGAAGACTTGTGTCATTGTTTCGGAACGTGATCATCGTAAAACCTTTAGCCCTGCTGTACTACTTCTAACTTCTATAAACTTCCTTTTCCACGAGATATCGATCCATTTGTGTAAAGTGTGTGTGTATTGTGAAGTAGTAGTGCTGGTGCTGGTGAGTGTGTGTATGCTCATTTTGTACAAAGTCACACAAAACAAAGTCAAGGCAGAAGCAAATCTTGGAGGCACAAGAAGTCCCATTGCTTCCATCCCCAGTCCTAAAACGGACCCACTTGGCTCAAAGCCAGTGTGGGCATGTAAGACTTTTTTTACTTCTTCCTCGTCTTCGTCTTGTACAAGTCTTTAAGACGCGAGAAAAAAGTATCAGATTGAAAGAAGAGGGACTCGAGAAAGAACTTTAGTTAATAGTGCAGCGAAGGATATAAAGAAGAAGAAGGAAATATGACTAGGAGGGTCTAAAAATTGAGAGAGAGAGTGAAAGTACCGACGACTGAGAATGAGTTTGGTGTACATCGCACATGTGAAAGATGCAGTATGCGGGAGAAAGCATTCAACATTCGCAGAAGACAAAAAACTGTTTGTGTGAACGAGTGTGTGTGTGGGTATTATTTTGTAAAGACTTTGTCTGTGATGTGGTGGTACTTCCACAATGTACATATTCTATAAGACATAAGATTACAGCAGTGTGCTAAGCTATATATTATGTATTGTATATAGAGAATTATTACTTACTGTAGAATGCGATTGGGGTGTGTCTAGCCGATTATATTGAGGAAAGAAAGTGCAACATTATTTCATAGTGAGTCTACATAGCGAGGAAATGCAATAAGAATGCTAATCACTTTTGATAAGATGGTGCTTTAATTCTAAACTAGGGGCGATTATTATGCTAATTAAGTAAGTAAACAGGTGAGGTTGAGGCAAAATACTAATGATGTGGACTTAATTAAGGAAAATGAGAGTGAGGGAGAGGGTGTGGTACTCATTTTGACTTCACACACACAACTTTTCTGTATTTCTCTCTATAAAATGTAGAAGTGTAGATTATAGAAGCAAATGCACCCACACAATCGCAATTGGACTTTAGAACTTATTGCTATATTCATTCTGTCTCACTTTCGCCCAACCTCTAGAAGTTTATATTACAGTCTGGTGGAAGGAAGGGGAAAGGGTGCAGATGAGAGAAGAAAGTAGGAAGGGCTCTCATTCTTTGTAAGCCTGCACTATCTTAAAGTAACTGTATATATACTTGTGACTTGTATTACTCACTTATGGTAGAAAAGGCTCTGCACAAAACACACGGCTGGCTCGTACAACATAAACTTGGTTTATAAGAGGGTAGAAAAGCTAAAATGTAATAATAATAAAAAGCAGCACACTCACATAACAAAGCATCATCGTAGGGAACCGGAAGGAAGTAAACGATACATGTAAAGAAAGTCTAAGATGCTTTGACCAAATAGGCTTATGTAGAGCCTTTGCCTTTTGTTCTTCTCTAAAAACAGCCTTTGTTTATGATTATCGGTCCATTAAAGTCTCCTCACACCATGAAAGAAATTACTTTGCGCCTTTAGGCTAACTTCCAAAATTGTAGTGTGCAGACCATTTCTCTCATTTCGTAAAGTTATTATGAATTGGATATCGGCATTTCTTTTTGTGGATAGAGATCATCTCGTGTGTCAAAAGTGTTCTCGAAAAAATGAAAACAAAATACGTATCTCTAGAGTAAAAAGATGTTGTGCTGGGAGAAATGTAAATGTAAAACAAATTCCAAGGAAGGAGTTTCTACTAGGCCGTAAAGGAGGACGTAGAAAGTAAGTGATATTATACAAGTGTCTATGTATAAAATGTAAGATAGAATGGGAGGAGAAACAGAGAGAGAGGAGATCTGATATTTGCTCATGAATAAATTATACTAAACATACTGGGCTAACTGGTCTCACGAGAGTTCTCATCTTTTTAATTCTTTTTTGGCCTCTGTATCGCGTAATCACAATCGAGAATACTGGCCATTTATAAGTAAGCCAAAAACTTTGTCAAGGGAGAGAGAGAGAGAGGGAGAGTCCTACTTTTGGCAGAGATTTTTTAGTATTCCGAACGGCGGAGGGGAGAAAGCTACTTCCTTCCTACCGAAAGTAAGTAAAAGGATCGACTGAGGGGAGAATGCACTGCCTGGGATTTAATGTACTGGAAGAACGGGCTTCACACAAATTCCATTCACCAGAGAAAGACTCAAGATCTCAGTCTAAACTAACACTCGACGAGCATGCCACTACACACTTACACTCAATCGTCTTACAGAATTACAATTAACTGGGAAGAGAGATGGCCATGAAATCCAATTTCGGACGGAGAAAGTGAATGTTTCTGGGTGAAGTAAGACTACAGAACTAGTTGATAGCTAACCCAATTTGAGATACACCCTTAAATTGTCCGGATTATCCTTATCATTACCGAGATATCCTGCCGCAAGTTTATTTACTACAATCCAACTAGCCAAAAATTGGGAGGAACTAAACTACCGATGTCCTGAAATATTTAAAATGTTATGAACAAATCTAAATAATCAATCTTATCTCCGTAGGCTTAACATGGACCATAAGCACGGAACTCATGAATAAGATATCCGATGAAAAACGCACAACTACATTAAGAGTGAAACAAAGCCATTTCATTTTGAATAACCTTTTTTATGATTTCCTTAACTGCGAGGAAATGCATTTCCTTTTTGTCTTAAGTAATGTAACGATCTTCTTGGAAGGAAATAAGAGAATATCGTTACTCAAGCAATAAAGGATTTCCAGCGCAAGCTTTTTTCTACTACTTCCATTTCCATTATTACAGAAGCACAGAGCGTGTGTGTTTGGATTTTGGATCAGGATGCAATAACCGTATCCACCACCATAGACATTTTATCAAATGAAATCAAAAGCACGAGTGGAGAGTTGAGATTATAACTTTTCAAAACGATGATGACTTTATGAATGAAATTACATGGAAAGAGAAAGCAGCAAGTGAAGATGAAGTTTCTGAGATTATTGGAATTTTAGTTGAATGAGTAGATAACACATTCATCCATTCGGGTTTATTGCGTGTCTGAGCAACTTCTGTTGCACACACATACTGTACTGTATTCATCAAACATTTTGGGAACAAACCTCGTTGGAGAAAGTCGAAAGTCTCACTCAGTCCCACTCTGCAAAGGGCAAACTTTTTATTACCCTTGGTATTTAATGTTGCAGATGGTGATGTGATGTGATGGCCTCTGTTCGTTGGCATAAACGAAGCTGATCCTGTGTTCAGATGTAATTTGGAATACAATATGAAATGAGAAATGCTGTGTGTGTGTGTACTTATGTGTTACACACTGACTGAGTAAGTGTCAAGCAAGTAGAGAGGAAGGAAGGAATTCTCTGATGGCAATGATGGTGGTTGGTTGTAGTGGTGGTGGGTGCTTTCTCCCCAAAGTACTTTCCTTCTACAAGAGGAAAGACTGAGTGTTTGGCACTCACTCCCACAAAGTTGGTCAAAGTTTTAGTAAGTAATAATGCTATCATCACATATACACACCGCCACCACCACCACCACCACTACTTCCACTTGGGTATGTGCTCATATTTCATCCTACTTTCTCCATCCCCACTAGTACCATCATCAGTGCTTTCTCCGGTGCGGCTAGGGACTCCTTGGTGTATGTGTGTGTGTGTCCGTAGTCCAAAGCAGACACAAATTCTAGATAAGCTTTATAGTCTCCCTTCATTTCCAAAACCATTAAAGATCCTTCGGAGAGAAAGGCAACTAAGGCTGGTTCAAGCATTGAGTTATGACTTTTCAAAATCATCTAGTGCAGTATACACCACAGTAAAATAGAATATTGTACTTGGTAAGCAAATAGGGAGCTTCACTAGTCTTTTCCAGCGTTTACCTGAACACTCTCCTGGTTCTATACAAGCAAGCACAGCTACTCCATGATTTCATCGAGCGAGGTTTACCGGGGAGACTGTTGACTACCATTAAAATAAGTTCACTTCCTTCTTTCCTTTCTCTCTGGAGAAACTCACCCCACTTAAGAAGGATTCTTCTTCCACTCATATTAAATTATGAGACTTATCTCTACCCACTTACTTGGGATGGATTGATAATGCCATTTAGTGGAGGGAGATAAGAGAGATTTTATGGATGTTACTAGTACACCACCACATCATCAATCATCATTTATGGCTCTAGCCCTAGAAGTAGAGAGAAACTCGTGTAGGCCTGCATA
>JAQGAC010001659.1:0-12974 GCA_034696585.1 Isotomurus maculatus | reverse complement strand
ATCTTGATAAACAGTATCCTCCTAGATTTACATGTTTGTTCCATTACGTAATAATGTGAAATATTCAAGACAAACTGAGGTGATATTTTATTGATACAAAATAAGGAATTTGACTGACACCAATGATACACCTAAATCAGATTAATGTACAGTGTACACCACTTGAGACTCAATTTGAAAACTAAATGTAAACCAACAATCGAAGCGAGAGTGCATTAAAGGAATCAGGGAGATGGAGGAGAATCTTACATCAGAGATATGATGGCATGCAGTGGTAGTGGTGACAAGAGGGACAAATCCTTTCAGACTAATAATCTTAATCCTTCAAACTTAAAATGGAATTCTCCCCTACCTGTCCACTCGAACAGGTAAATAACATCTGAGGCGACGATCTACCTAATAGCCATTGTTGAGATGCGATGGTTTATCAAATCACTCAACAAGTATGTTCTGGTCTTCTTTTTATGAAAGCTCAGAGATGAAGCGAAGAGACACCACCACAGAAGAGCAATTTGTTGGTACCTGTTTCCTAGCTGCATAGAGGAAAGTTAAACCCACATTTGATTAGCATAAAGATGGTCTAGAGATAGGCCGGGTGATAAGGTTGACGTACAACAATCGCCAAAATCCATTAGCATTTGCATGATTACACAGGAGAGTGGATTGAAATGATGATTTTATGCATTGAAAGTGATAAGATTACAGGTTGATTGGTTATCAGTCAACTTTTTACCTCATTTGCGCTCAAAGCAAAAGCCACAATAATACAGTCATTGTTGCCTTTTCCATTCGTTCCTTAAATGCTCTCCTGTCAAAGAACTCTAATTTAGATTAGATTTCGTCTACTCAACCGTCTTCAATCTGTATCAGCGTCTATCTCTATGTTCATTTCTGGTCGTAATGGACGACAGGTTATTATTACCACCATCACTTCTCAGTCACCAATCTTTTCAAGGTTAAGCAAACTTAAAAATATACACCACCTTCTTTGACTTTCGTTTATAAACTCGATCTCGCCCACAGATAACACACGAATATGTGGCGATAATGAGAAAACTAGTCACATAAATTTTATTCACTCTCCGAATCATTTAGATAAGTTATTGTAATAACTCTACTACACACACACATGCTGCATCCTTGCGCCTTGTGCCTTGAATAACTGGCTCTTCACTCATTATGCGAGGAATATTACGCAACCTCCTGCAACCACTTCTTTTGACTGCAATTCTTAGGATGTGCTTGAAAGAAGAACACAACCAAATCTGATCTTTCAAGGAAACAAAGCGATAGTTGATAAAAGCAAGGCAAAGGTACGAAGTAATGGGAAGCTGAGATAAAATCATCCTCATCAGAATTACGAACAGAAATGAACTTCTTGAGCGATACATCACGTTCACAAATTCATAATCGGTACAGATTTTAGATGAGAGCTGAGATAGTGAGCTGAAACAAAAGCTTTCCTCTTTTATACGAGGGAGTAATAAGCTTTTGATAAGTATAGAGGACAATAAAAAGCCTCTTCTGATTTGATGGAAGACGATGCAACGATCGAAGGAGGAAGGTAGCTAACTGTCCATACTGAAAGTATAGGAAGGAGCATCAGCGATGGAAGAACACTCAAGAAAAGGAAGGGAAGTAAAAGGAAGCTTAGATTGAGTGGAGATTATTTTGAGAAACAGAATGACGACGACTACGCGATAGGGCAAGGAGCGAGTAGCGATGCAATGGTCCGTTTGAGTTTCTTACGAGAAAGTTTCAGGGAATTGCTTAAATGTTGTATGCGCGTATCTATTGATGGTTGGTTGTTGGAAGGTTTTAGGGAAGAAGAAGAGCGATTTCCTCTTATCAGACTCATCTGGAATGGAATATTTGATAAGAATCTTCATTAATTCTAAGAAGGAGACAGCTGTGTAAGAACTGTGAGGGCTTTATCGGGTCTGGGGCATCTCTCCCGAGGACCATATCTCCAGATCCCATCTAAGATGTCTGAGCAAACCCTTGAGTACTTGCTAGAGAACTACGTCCATTCACCAACACTATAATAACGCTCCAGAACTCTTGCGAGCTCCTTCACATCTTCCCGTTTCGTGCAACATGAACATTAAAACCTGCACTTTCCTTCTTCAATATTGTACACACTTCAGACCTCTGCATTGTCCTCCAATCCCCTTCCACTATGAAACCCACGACGTGTGTGGAAATATCCAAAGACCCAAACTTTCCGATGATTCTCTAATATTACCCAAGATTTATTCCAAGAAATTACTCAAATTGCCCTACTTGCCGTAATAAAATGTTACCGTTTATAGTAAGCGAAGTTTCCCCAACTTATCTTTCAAACCATCTCAAGACCCTTCGTAAAAAGTTGCGTAGAGTAATAAGTCTAAATGGCTCGTTTGATTTCATCAACTCTTCACGAGGAGAGTAACTGAGGATTTCGTTAAACTGTAAACATCGGTCTAATTTAGAAATAGACCCCTCCCTGTTCTTCACATCGTTTATCTTCCTGTTATTACCTCAGAGGTCCCTTGTCTTTGTATCCTCTCAAATACACATTCCAAATTTACCCTCTCATCTCTTTCATTCATTTCACACTTACACATGAACTATTAGAGGAGAACAACATCTCTTAACTTGGTAAATACCAAGATCAAGTTTCACATTCTCAAATAAATCTGGTCAATTACCATCACCTTGAAATCTTGAGTGACTTTATAGTACAATGATCATCTATCAATTAGAGCGACAACAACTCGCGAGAGTCATTTATAACTTCTCCCTGTAGGAAAAAAGTGATGATAATGCGATAAAACGATTAGTCGACAAATTTTTCAGAATACAAGTCAATTATTTCAAAGCTGACAAAACTTTTCTCTTGCCAGTCGAGTATTCCTAATGTGGTTGTGAGATAAGGAGAGAAAGGACAGGGATACATGTACGCAGCTAAGCAGCTGATACATTGGCTGTGTGACTGTGTGACTGATTTAATCATTTTGTAGCAGTCTGCTGAAAAGTACAATCGTATGTACAATTACTGTCTCAAAGTAGAGCTGGATGGTTATATTTCTTGGTTGATAAAAAGTGGGTGCAGTTGCTAGTTACTTGCGAGACGATGTATTTAGGCTGCATAATAGATTGTACGATAGGAATCGTGGTAGGCTGATAAATATGATACTTCACTGTGACATGGACTTGAGCAAGAGAGAGCAGAGATCTGGGAGGAAGACTTATTTTACACTCCAAGTCTTGTCCAGTCGAAGGAGTCTGTGTGAGCATTTGGTCACTCGCTATCTCTCCGGATTGAAATATATGGCTGTAAGTGCATCTTTCTTGGCAGTGAATACATAAATAGATGGATAAGAATTTACTGTCAAGTACAAAGCTTTCCTCTCCTTTTTTCCATCTCCACATTAAACGCGATCGAAAGTGTTGGACTGCCTAAGGGCTCGAGACAAGCAAAGATCAAGTAATAAAATTCGTCCAGGGCAATCGAATATGATTTGATAAAGTAAACGAGAGAGAGAGATTCAGTTTGATGGTCGTAAGAGAGAAATGAGGAAAGGAAGGAAGTACGAATATCTTGAGCAATGTAAAACTAATGTCTTATGAGAATAGTTAGATGGATAGTTTCTTCGAGACGAATGGGTGCGAGAGAGAGAGAAGTACAAAAGAAAGAGAGGTCTGTGGAGAGATACGCGAATGCTACAGAAGTAGAAGTATCGGTGATTTATTATTTTTATCTGTCAAAGGGAAATGTAGGAAGAGAGGCTGATTACTATGCAGGATAATGACGTGCCATTAAGGCATCCCAAAACTTATTTTGGATTTCGCATTATCTAAGAATAAGAACCAGAGACAGAAGAGCATCAGCAACACATTTCTTCCTTTAACTGGTTTAATTTTCCTCTTCAATCCAGACTCTCTCTCTCCTATAATTTAGATGGGCATTCTTACCCAAATACCTCCGCGTCTACAAGTCCTTATCAAGTGGTTTCAAACAGACTAACCATCACTGACGCGAACGCAGAAACCATCCATGAAAACTGAGATATCCCTGCACACACACTTTTGCTCACACCTTGCTTCCTGCAGCCGCATGTCTGATATAATAAACTAATGCATCATCTAACACTCCCAGCAGTCACAGATTACTTCCCTACTACGACTACTTCCCACTAGAAAAGTAACCTACACTATCTTTCCAGTTAGATTAGTTACTCTCCTCGTACAGTTTACGCAGACCAAACCACACTCACAGTCTTGTGTTTTCAACTAGTAGCAGAGATAATTCCGTGTTATGTCTTATTTCTCTCAGATACTTGCACCACACTTTTGTAAACAGATCGATAAGCTAAAGCTTCTTCTCAGACACTGCAAAACTTTTAGATTCGCTAATGCAAAACTGACTTGTTTTGAACATTAAAACTACACAAGTTATTGCATTGGAGTGGATTTCGTGATCTGTTTTTCTCAAATGTAACTTTACGACTCGGCTGTCACGCTCAAGTCTAAGGAATTTGAAAATCCTCCACTAAATAAATCTTGGCGAGATAATACACATGAGTCAATCATAAAAAGTAGATTCTTACACTTACGAGAATCGCCCGGAGTAAAATTAGATGCGGGAGAGCCACCAGAATTCTAAACTTTCTCCCCACACCTCCGAGCGAAAGAGGAAGGCTGCTAATCTCAACAACTTAATGATTCGAATTTCCATTTTATATTGCACACAAAGGCAATAAGATACGAGAAGAAATGATTTCTTGCGAAGTAAGACGGAGGACCGAACCGATTTACTTTCTCTACAGGCTGACAAGACTCAACTTTTATTATTAATAGGCTCCCATAAATTCCTCTCTCCTTCATCATCTCAGCATTAAAGTTCCTGTCTATCATCGGAACTTGAAATCGCATCAAATCCATTCAACGTGTCTTATTATTATTATCATATTTGAAATGGCCTTTGAGTATCAAGAGTCAAGTCTGTTAGGAGAGTTGGAGTAGGACGGGCTTTATGATTCAGTTGAGGGCATCGGGGTTAGGTAGAGAGGCCACAGTGTCATTCATAAACTGAGTGTAAGAAAGCACGGGGAAGTGAAAAAGTTAAAAGGCTAGTGAGTATGAGGGAAGTGGAAGGGTAATAAAACTAACTACGGTAAAGGTTGAAGAATCGCACCCAAAGGTATCATCACACCAGAACATCAGATTGGAACATTCTCCTTTTGTGTTGGGCCTTACATGGTTGAACTTTCTCCACTTTCTCCGCGGGTAGGCGGCCAAGATACGCTCTGCATAAGTCTCTAAGAAGTTGAAGGGTTGAGGAGATTGTGTTGCGGATGGATGTATTAAATAGCAGTTGATAGGAAGGAAGTGTAGGGTGGTGGCGGGTGAGTTAGTAGCTGCATTGGTATTGAAAGTGGCGAGTTAAGAAGAATCAGAGGAGGTCGTAAATCGGCAAAATGTATGAATTGGGACATAAGCTTAAGCGAGAATAGTTAAGAGATTTCTGGGGGAAGGAGAGATATCGAGGAATAAGTAGGAGAGAGCCATATCAGACGTCTATACATCACAGAACACTGACACTATCGAATCTCGCCATTCTTGGGCCCTCACTCCTCGCAAATGACACTTCGCTAATGTAATGTTAGATTTCTAGATCTTCACTAAAGATACCAACAGAAAAACCAGTAGGAGACTTATTCCACACACACAAAACTTTAACACATTCATCCCTCTCACCAATAAGACCCGACTATTCACCTAATTCACACATACACGAATGTTCATCCATCCAGAACATCCTCCAACCTCCTCATCTGCTGCTTATTAGTCAAGTATTGTCTATGCTAGAAGAAGCTTTGATATCCACATCTAACACCAGTTGTTTATTCACCTGATGATTTATTGAGCCACCGGTGTCTATTTTGTTCCTTATTTAGCTACCCAATGTCTCAAATTCTCACTTGAGAGCAACTCGAAATGTATTGTAGTTTGCTGTGGGAGACTTGTTGTGCCAAACGATAAAGAACCAAACTGCACAACATCCCATAGAAAGGTGTATATATCATGTGAAATAGCTTTGTAAACTTTTTAACTAAATAAGGAGAGACTTATCAGACTCGAGCAAGAGTGAAAGCTTACTTGCTGCTACCATATGGGTTTCCGTCTCTCTCGAGTTATGTAATGCAAAGTCATGGCTTAGTGTGAAGGTAGTTTTGAGCAAGTAAAATTAAGTTTAAGAATTGCTTTTTGGAGGCAAGGAAAGGATTGAGCGTGCGATAGTGATTGGGCAGTGAAGCAAAGTGGAATTGTTGTTGTTAAAGTGAACACCACACACACTGAAGAAAGTATTTCACTGAAAGGTTGATACGTTCAGCACCCTATAGACTGACAAACAATTCCCACTTGTGTGTGAGAACTTTCCCTACACACACCCACCAAAGTATCCTTGTACTTTGTACATGGATAAGTTTTACGAACGACCAATATATAAAAAGGCATTATTAGCTTCAAGACACAATAATGTGATGCTGATGGGAGATGGAGTATGATTTAGTATGAGTTTAGTATAATGTGAGGGTGCTTTCACCACTCCAGAAATTTATTTTTCTACCACCAACAAAGCCTTAAAATATCAACAGCTGGGGAAAGATCTTTTCCTTACAAAGAAGTCAAGTGTGGTGTGAAGAAAATGAACTTCTTCCACCAAAGAGGTATTCTCATAGGTTTATCTCGATTCACAGAAGTGAATATTAGAAAGCTCGCTAATCCACCAATCCATACAGGCAGACCAATAATAATACATACATAAGCCTAAGGTAAGTTACTTTCGTGTAAGTATGTATATACTTGCACACACACATTCTTTTAGCATCTCTCGCACATTCTTTATTTTTTACAAGACGTTTACCACGTCAATAATACTAGAGACAGCTTTCCACTTGCCTATCTGAGTAGGCCAGAGTAAGTACACTTCCAATATAAGCAGTTCGGTTGGTTACTCTGATAAGACTACACAACAGAGACCACCAGAGAAAAATCCTTACATGGCTAAGTTTCCAATGTTGATGGCAATAGCGGTTGTTTGTGGTGGTGGTGGTGGCGTATTGAAATCTTTCAGTCATTGTGATGAGACCACAGAAAAAGACCCCCACCGTCCACCTAACAAGGATCTAATAATGCACACTTATCAAATGATGATGATCGTCATCATCATATTATCAGCGTCATTTCATTATTGCATTGTTCCTTTCACGAGACTTCTTTCTCCATATGGAACCCTTCAGAGAGAGTCCTAAAGTCCTAACCTATCTCATCCCATCTCTCTCCCACAATTGTGGACCGTAAAATATAAACACATCTATACTTTTAACATTATAACCGCGACCGTACAATAATATCATGTGCCCTAATCTCTCTCCCTATTGTTTCAACAATGATCTGTCGTTGCGGGTGGTGGGTTGTCTATAAGCCATCATAAACTGAATTCACTTCTGTCTGTCCTCCATCTCTCAACATCATCTCTCTCTCATGAATAGCGAGACACTATCTGTCTCTGGAGAAGCAGCACAACTTCTACATGCATACACAAATAACTCTCAATTCTCCCAATACATCATCCCCGTATATCCAGCAAATCCAGCTCATCATGCCCCTGCGTCACCAGCCACATTTCCATATGCAATTCATTCATTGTGTAAGTCACAATTAAAACACCCTTGACCTCATTGCACTCACTAAACATGGATGTATTCGTCTTCGAAGTACTTTGAATATTTCTTAAGTGGAACTACCCTCCAACTTGCAATACTTACGAATTGAGTCTAAGATGCCGGTGTGTTCTTCTTACGTCGGAAGAACCGGAGCTCAGACTCTCAGACAGCCACCCGGAAAAAACTAAGGGTGGGTTTGCTGTACTTCGTATGACTGCCACGGTTTTACTGTGTGGTGATGATGAGAGAAAGTGATGAGAAGTTAATTGATCTCCCTGACTGCTATCGCACCATGCCCAACTGTTCTTCGTATAAAAATAGTCTCTCTCGCTTTCAATTTTTCACTTCTTTCGCCTTGTGACACGAAAAAGTTGACATTTGATATTTTTAAATTATTCCATCGTCAGAAGCAGTTATCACCAAAGCACACGACGAAGATGGTTGGTTTCATCATTTTTTCTCATCTGCTGACAAGGAGATCAGCACACTGGCTGGTGTGGTACGGCCTTATCTTTGTCAAACTTTTTTTAACTTCCGAGTGTCATTTGCTAATAAGGTGAGGCAATTTCCTTAAACCTTCCAGATGAATGACATATCTCTACCGTCCAACTTCTTCCACCCGAGAAAAAACTAACTCACCCTCTCATCACTATACTTTCTTTGGGGTTTATCTTTCCGAAAAATTCACTCTTTTGGCCTTTCACTTGACAAGAGATTTTAGAAATTTACATAATGTCCCCGAAAGATATGTACGCGCCCAACCCTTGTCTGCTACAAAAAGTTTCCTGTGAACATTCATCTCCTCCATTAATTGCTTCTTGATTGCACACTGAGAAGTCAGAGGAAGAATGGGAAATCTTCTGTGTCAATCAATGCAGCCAAAAAGCGTACACGACTGATTGCGTAATTGCTTGTAGGAAATGATGAATCTACTAACATTACAGTTCATGCTACAGCTACACAGAACCTGAAATATTCCAAGAAATGAAGCAGATCGAAAGAAACGATACAGCGGAATGATACGCATGAAGTTGAAATGGTGGAATGAATTTGAATGAATCTCAGAGCGAGGCATGTGTTTGTATGAATATGTGAGTGAAGCAGAGCAGTCCCGTTACTTTGTGTTTTGGTCTAAGAGTCCAATTTCTGAGAAAACTTTCACCCAATCACCTTAAGCAATAGTCTTCACTATGCGCTTCTCTGAAGCCACTTCAACTCACACAAAAATTAACATTCAGGTCGATGGACGGCATTTTAAGTAGGACCTACACTTTTCTTTGCCACACACACACACTTTCATCTATACGGCAGTTAGGCAGTAGGTGAGTTTATATAACAGTAATGGAACAGAGGCAAGCAAGGGAGGCTAGTATCACTACAAATTTAGATAACTCCACGTCAAAATAAATCTTTCAAAGTTACTGCACGTTATATACACTGCAACTAATCTCCCTTCTCTCTCACACTGACTTTAATTTAAGGAGATAACATGAAAAACCACATTTCCCAATGCTTTTGAATTTTGACTTTTCATTTTTGAGCATCTCAAAAACAATATGAAAAATTCACACACCGTCTATCTGTTAGCCATGCCTTGTCTCTGCAAATTCCTCTTTCTCTTGAAGGCAGGAAATGAACATTTCTGACATTATCTTTGCTTTTTGACTCCCATGTGCCGAGAAATAAAGTCTTCTGTTTTTCACCCCAACCACTCTCCTATCTCTATAGTCTTAGCGAAAAAACTTATTTTTAATTAAATGCCCTCCTGTACTTTCTTTCTGCTTCCCCCAAAAGTCAAGAATCAACTCAAAACTCAAAACTACGATACGTCGGCAAGGGACAGGGACCAAAATCCACAGATATTTTACCCAGATACGAATTTTGTAGAAATTCTACAGAATATTAAAACTTTCCCTAATACTTATACGATTGAATGCTCTTTAAATTTCAAAAAGAGAAGAGCCTGTGTTCCTCCCCCGAAAAAGAAATGACATAAACAAGCAAGCTAGAACTTTGCATCTGTTATAAATCGAAATTGGAAATAGACTTTCCTTCAGTCAACTTTGATCATGATGGTCTAATGTATCAATGCATCCTGTTTAAAAAAAGGATTGATTGACTTGAATCCGGTAGCAGAAGAAGGAAGACGAGCTAATCTCGACAATTCCATCAAATCACAGCAACACCAGCAGTCCACACTGCCTCTGCACTCTCCTGTATACGAAGTGAAATAAGAATAGAAAATCAATTTAGATGTTTAGATCTTGATATGCGTTCGCTCTTCTCCCTCCAGAATATTGCACACCTATGATCCAAATCCCACCGCAAGTGATGAGTTACTTCAGTACAATAATGCGGTGCTGTCTGGTATAGACAAGCTTCATCCCCATAAAGGCAGTTTCGTATAGCAGACAGATAGAAGAGTTTCTTTTTCCATCCAGGAAGATAGGAACACAGCACCACCTCACATTTTTGTAAGATTGGAGACTGAGATAAGTTGTATCCAACGATGAAGGAGAGGGCCAAGATTGACGTCAAGTAAAACACATTAACGGATGCATGAAGAAATGCATACACAAGGAGAAGATTGGAAGGAAGTCCCATTGGTACATCGTGTCGAGGACTTCCTAAGAATTTCGTTTACTCTGGTCGTATGATTTAGATAGACTGGGAGAAGAAGGAGAGAGATAGATTGACACAAAAGAAGTTGTAAAAGGCCCCAGACAATACGTGAATGAGGAAGATTGAATAATAGTGGAGCAACGAGGAGAGACGATATTGTGCCAGCAAAAGTCAAAAAGTAGAGTAAGAATCTTCGTGGAGATACGGCTTATATTCACCTCTGTTTGGTGAGGTGTGAGCTGTCACCGACATAATGCTTGGGGAGTTTTTTAGATGAGCTAAAAAGATTGACGACGCTCAATGTATTGGGAGTTTCGAAAAGAGATTGGAAATTCAATTGAAAAAGGCTGAATTTGGTTTGGTAAGTTGTGTAGGAAATAATGCTGGTGGCACCGGGTTTTGAGGAGGTCACATATCCTCAGTCATTCTGCCTCATGTGAGTCCACCATCGCTGTGAAACCGACGATGGAAAAGGGTTGCTTTGAATGCGATCTTATCAAAGTTACCCGGATCAGTGTGATAAGGTTCCTGCGAGGAGCCACACATCTCTACCTAACACGAAGGCAATAGGACTCTCCACCAACCCTTCTCTCTGAGACTTATCTCCATCTAAACAAATACACACACAGCCCAGCTCTCTCGAACCTAGAAAGGGAGTATTGCACAAAAGGGTTATACACACACACACACGCAGCATTGCTTGCACCCAGATTGACTTAATTCGAAGAGTGATTTTTCATTCGAATGATGGCCTATCTCACATTACCTGCATCCTTCTCTCGTCTCTCTGCAGGCAAGTGTGTAAGTGTAGAGAAACAGATACGCTAACTGCATTATAGGAGGGAGTATGACATTGCGACTGATGGCTTATCTCACCCTCATATCACCACCAGCCTCGTGTAATGCTCCCTGCTAAACCCTCACTATTAGAGCCGATCACTCTAATTTCACGGAATTAAAACGTGCGCTTGCTGGATGCCTGATAGCTTGATAGTCTCCCGCTTATCATCAACCTTCTATCAGTTTTCAATTTCTGTGGACACAAACTCCCAATGTACGGTTCCTTATCTTGATGCACACAAAGAGTATTACACAGAAAAGTCGCGACGAAACTCCAAGAAAAGCATACTTACAACCATTTAAAAATCTCGTGCTGGGACATTACTACATATAAGGTCACAATAATGAAAGAATCATGTGAAATGAGCCTCCACATCTCTCTCCCTGCTTACACACACTCTCTCTCTCTCTTCAATCTCCTAATCATTATGGACATCAACCGAGCAAGCATTAAAGTGACACAAGCTACATCCAAGTTGTCGCTCTTTCCTCTTTACAAGCCCATATTTAGTGGTCTATCTTCCCTGAGATCTCCTCATCGCAACTTTATCGCTCATTGTCAACTTTACCAGCTATTAATGCTATTTAACTCATCTCTCGCACTCACCCTCCTACATTTTGACGTTGCACTTTATAGCGCGATTTCTTCCTTAATTTATTCGACTCCCAGCCAGTTTCTCTGGCCAAAACCAGCCACGCCGAGTTTCTTCGTAACAAACACAATAACAAAAAGGGAGTCCAAAGCTTTTAGTAAAATAAACAGGGAAAGTTGACAAAGTTCAAACGGTCGCAGTTTCATTCTTTATCACTTGTAAGAAGCAGTGGGAGTCGTGATAAGCAACTTTGTTCATCATCACAAGCAGAGAATATCAGACAGTGGAGATCAAACGAATCTCTTTCATAAATACCTCCTCATACATTTCCAACTTTGTACGCCATCACATCAGCGTCCTCCGCGATGTCCGATGATCTTAGAGATGAAGAAGAATGCATGTGTGAGAAATCAATGAGCTTTTTTATTTGAACACACACTCACACACATGATGCTTTATGGTTGATGTAATATCATCTTTATCAGTTTATCCTCCAACTGATAAGGGAAAGTTCAGGAATAGTTCTTCAAGACATTTTTCATCTATGTTCAAACAGAAAGTCTATAGTCCACTGACTTCTTCTGCAGTCCATGCGCTAAGTTCATGATACTCTCCGATATACATACACATGCACATTGATAACTTATTCATTCCACTAAAAACTTTATCAGTCCTAAAATATGCATGCATGCTTGCGATACCAATCTTGTGCAAACACTCCAGCCCCTTACATCACACTCATTTCGTTATATTTATCATATTTCTCATGCAAACTCTGATTATTATGATATCATATTCCAAGTTCCGCCAATTCCTGACTCAGCCTTTTTTGCAAACTCTCGTGTTATTTACATGACGAGAAAGTTCAGATAACGCAGGAAGTGAAGGTGCACAGGGCTGAGGACCAGAAACGCATCAGTGAAAACGAGTGGGAAGAATATAACAAAATCATTTGATATCTGTTCTGTCACGATAAGAATGAATTTCGGGGACTCGCATGAAACTCCTAATATTAATGAGAGTGAGAGATTATCACACATCAAATTAATGATGAAGCCTTAAGCTTTGCTAAGGCATTTCATGTCTTATCTTTCTCCACTGCGAGAGATGTTCATACGTGTGAAGAAACGATGATTTATCATAAGAAGACACAAGACAAAGTGTCAGACTTGCTTTAATAGTTTGAATGTCTGTTAGAATTCTC
>JAQGAC010001658.1:0-12980 GCA_034696585.1 Isotomurus maculatus | reverse complement strand
CTGGATTAGGGAACCACGAAATGTTCAATGCAAAGTTTTTGAGTTACCAATTTATTTATATTTATGAAATGGCATTCATACTTAATTAAATAAATGAAAGGAGAGTTTATTTATGATGAATTTTGGAATTCTAAAGATGATTTTTGGTTTTATTTCTCATCCTACTTTCTATTTTTCTAAAACTCTAGGAATCTTCAGGTTGGATATTTTTTCAGTCTACCTGACTATTAAGACTAATGCCCTACAGGTTTGGAAGGAGATAAGCAAGATCTCATTTTTCTGAGGCTTCGTAGAGGCAGGAGAATAGTTGTTTTTGAGAAAATAAATATTCAGTCGGCTATTTTCTCTAAACTCCTCTTTTGTTCGGAGAACAAAGCTTATCTAAAGTGATAAGGAGATTTCCTCTTTTCTTCAAGTCTTCAAGTAGGTTATAATAGAACCCGTATTTCTCTAAAGTCCGTCTTCTACGAGAACTCAGTAAACAAAAAATCATAAAAATATATTTATGTGCAGTAGGGAGAGAGAGACATTTGTACATTTTGTACCCATCATCATCATCAGCTTATCAGTATCACCACCACCAGTCCATTCAAATCCTCTCCATTGACATTTATCATCTTCTTGAATGACACGCTACGCTTGAGTCTATTATACTCATCATTCATCGTAGTACCTGTTCCTCAGATTCTTCCCAATGAATTAACGTGAGATTCATTCAATAAGGATTTATTACACACAGAACTCAGTATCTGTGTTTGTGTGTAAATGACCTACACAAATCAATCTGCAAACTTTTACCTTCGACATTTGGCAAACTCGAAATTAATTAAGTAATGGTAGTAATTATAAACTACCACCACCACTTCCATGCATAACCACGCTTGACTTAAACCCTCATGAATAATGAGGGTTTATGGACTTCCAGTGACCACTGTGCTCCACGATGACCTCGGAGGACACTGGGTGCACGGGGCTCCACATGAGACGCTCCAAATCCACGTCCACAGTCGAGTCGCTCAATGAGCACGGCGAAATGAAGCGCAGGAAGCGACCTGACACACCATAATCCTCACTAATTAATAAACTAACTAGTTACCCAAGATTCCTTACTAAAAAGGATCATAATAGGATCCATCGTTCGTCAGACTCCCTCTTCTCCTGGTCCTAAAGGGATTAGCAATTTTGCTGGAGCTGGGGAAGTCTGGAAGGACTGGTTTTTTGCATAATACTTGCAAACAGCAGCTGCTGTCTTAAAAAAATCGCAGTGGTCACGATGATAACAAGGATGAGTGAACGCTAACTGCATTTGCTTAAGATATAAAATAAATAAGGCAGAGTTTGTTTAATAAGCGTGCAAAACTGCTCTCATCTCTTTCGTCGATTCATCCGGAAGGTGAATGGAGTTTATAGTGGTGTTAAAGGAGATGAATTGCCAAAAATGCACACAAGCCAGACCAACTGATTTGATTCATTCTACTTTCGCTGAAGATTCTTCTGCCCAGTGTTTTAAGCTTTTTGCATGTCTTTAAGCTTGCACCTGATGATTCGTCAATTGGGGATTCCTTCTCCTGTTCCTCGGAGGGAGTCGCTTGGCTCTTGAGAACGTCTTGAAGTACGGCGTCCGCATTGATCCTTTGTCGTGGGCGCGTCTTCTGCTCGCCTCCTCTTCCAACGAAGATCGTCTCGCTTTGCCTCCGTCACTCCTTCTCCTCTACGTCAACGTCCACGTCGTCATCTCCCTCATCATCGAAAAAGCATTGGCTTGTGCAAAGCAAAGCTTGTGAAACCAAAAGTTCCCCATGAATACAATCTCATGTGTATTCAATCAATTCACAATGATATCTTATCATCAATGAAAAAACTCCCTTTTGTATTTTCGGGTGAAACTGACTTCTCACGTAGTAAATCTACCTTTGCTTCCCTAAACTCCGATTTCATGGAACTCTTCTTCGGATTCCAATTAGCATTGGTGTTGATTCAGCAGTGGGTCATTCTTTCGGTGAAGAATTCACTCATTCCTTTCTCCAACATGGATGTCATGCGGATGGGTCATGTTGGAGATACTTACGCAAATAAACCTGAAAGACCTTTTAGCCTTATATGTCTGTTCTCTACTACCTTTGTTCTCAAACACATTTATTTATAGTTTTGGGACCTTGAAGTCCAATGACCACTATTAAATGGGATCCAGTCTTCATTCAGCTGCCATCATCAAACAATATTTCTTCAGTTGTGTCATCTTTATTTAAAAATTACCATTCATTACTTACTAAGAATTACTACATTATTGTTATTTCATCCGCCAGTTTAGAACTATATATTTCGCACATAATTTCTTCGGCTGCTATGGAATTTGATCCCGATATAATTTTGCTCGTGGGGATTTTATTATTTTGTGGATCAATAATTTCGTGGCTCAATTATTTTTTTGCGTGCGCAAAGAACTTAACAAGGTAAACGAGTTTTAAAACATATTTAAGAGTAAATATTAATTAATAAAACAAATTATAAGTTTAGCTAATTTTCCGCAAATATATTATTAATTCAGATAAACGGCCAAATGAGGAATGAACGGGAAATCCACCACCAGAATTTGCAAGAAGTCAAAAAGACAATGAAAGGCGAAATTAAGAAGATGAAGCAGACAATGGAGGAAGAGGAATCCAAGATGCGTGAAGAATTGGAAAGGAGGATGCGAGGCGAAATTAAGAAGATGAAGCAGGCAATGCAGGAAGAGGTATCCAAGATGTTTGAGGAATCGGAAAAGAGGATGAGACATGAATTCATAGAACAGATGAACGAGGTAATCAACGAGGAGCGAGCAAAAACTTTTCAAGATTTCGAGAAAATAAAATTGAAAGTTAACCAACTGGATGGAATGAAACGAGACACATCAACACAAAAGAAGAAGAAGTACACTGTGCGTGGGCCCGCCAATGCAGAGGAAGAAACCTAAAGAAACTAAAATGACACTTTTATCTATAAATTAATTAAGATGGGTGCAACATAAATTTTTTGCTTATTTAATTGTAATTCATAAACCAAGAAAACATGATTGAATGTACGATACTTATCTGTAGTCCTTTAAATTTGATTCTGTGGATTTAAGGCAACAGATTGCGTTTAATAGTTTTGAGACAAGTGGAGGAGTCAGAGTCAGCCGAGCAATAAATTGAGTCTTGGATTGTAAAATCAACTAACTGAAACCAATGTCACCGAAGAATTATCGAAGTTATAAATTTATGAGGATGGTAATTTAAAAGATTGTGTTTATTGCTAGAGCAACCATTAAATGACAAATATGCATTCTTGTGAGCACAGACAATAGGGTAAATATTGGTCGATTTCTAATCGTTTCATACGAATAAAAATAAAAGTAATATTAATACTATAACTTATTGTTGCTAATTATGCCTTTGTCTTACAATTTGTACCCATTTGGAGATTATACGCGTAACTTCTAACAACTACGATTTCATTTCATAAACAGCATAGTTGTTAGTTTCAGTGCAGTATAGGTGTAATGTAATAAATATATAACTTTTGCCAGGTCTGAATTTTAAAATAACATCCCAACCTGTGGTTCTTGAAGAATTATCTTCAAAATTTCCAGTCAAAGCTTAATGAGACTGAAGACAAACATGTTTCATATATTTCATGATTATTCACATACTGCGGAGGATCTGATGCAGCCATGTAGGTTTGTAGTTTAGAAGAAGAGCTGGAAATATACGCATTAGAAACTTGAGTGCTTTGCCTGACAATTTCTATTATGTATATTCCATTATGTTCCTGAAGATGTAGAGCTACGTACAAGTCAACGAATTGTGTCGTGTCTCGTGTGTACTACCAACTCCGCGGATTATTGCAAAAGTGAAGCTTGACTGTGTCTCGAAGCCCAGACCTGTCGCTAACAGGAATACTTACTGCAAGAGAAACCAGCATGATGTCACATCAGTCAACCCTTGAAGCATTAAAGAAAACTATCAAACGTGACATACTCACCGACACCAAATCTCATGTAACTCAACTTATCAAATCTAAAGGTCTGTGGGCGCTACAAACTATATTCCCTATCAAAGAATAAAACCAAGATGAGTGACTGCTCTGGTGACCCTGAGGAAATTAATGACTTTTTCATCAACATCTCCTGTCGCCAAGCCAGCGATAACTTTCCTTCAGAGCTTCCCTCAAAACTTACTTTACTGTCAAGATCTGAACCACCGCCATTTTGTTTTGTTCCTCTTACACCCTTCGAAATTAAAAGTGCGTGGAATAAAGTGAAGAAACCCCTTTCTACTTCAAAGGACACTATGGGAATATGGCCTAAACACATCAACTCTTGCCTCCAGTCACTCTTCTTTACTGATGTGATCCACAAATTCTACAATGATATCCTTGAATCCGAAGACGTACACTCCGCAATGAAACTGTCGCGTGTTGTTCCGGTTCCCAAGGTTCCAACTCCAAGTGGACCAAATGACTACCGACCGATTTCTATTCAACCCATTCTAACCAAGCACCTAGAGAAATGCATAGTTCCTCAACTCCGCAAAGCTCCGCAAACCTCCGCAAAGCCTTCGACAAAGTTGACCGTGACCTCCTACTTCACAAACTAAAGTGGTTTGGTGTTATTCCAAATCTTATACAGTCGCTGTTAAAAGATAGAGCACAGTATGTCTGCGTAGCCTGTAATAATAAGACGTCCTCCACAAAGTGCACTTCGCTTGGTGTACATCAGGGGCGTGTATCTCGTGCATTTTGTTTGCCGTCTTAATAAATGACTTGCCTTCTATCATTCGACACTGTAAAATCATCATGTTCGCCGATGACACCACACTAATGATTAAAGGTCATCGAAGTAAATTAGCCGCATTTATCTCTGATCTAGAAGAAGATTGAAGAAGTGTATCAAGTTGGTTATTACATACACGACTTAGTTTGAACGAAAATAAAGTGTTTGTCATGTTAGCAGGAAAAAGTCCTGTCGTTAACAAAATGAACTGTGTAAATGTTGTGCTAAACGGTTGTATTTTAAAGCAAGTGAATTGTGTAAAAATCCTAGGTGTATTGATAGACCGTAATCTAACGTGGTATAGCAACTGCAAGTCCGTCAGCCGTAATTGTTACCATATGTTGCACAAAATATCTTTTAAGACATTTAGTTTCCCGTAACTGTAGGAAAACTCTTGTTAGTAGTCTCGTTTTATCAAAACCTTTCTATCCATGCGTAATCTGGTTCCGCTGTAGCAATTACGTAACAAACCTTATCAACAAAATTATAAGATCCGCTGCTCGTTTTGTGTGTGGCAAAGATCCCTTCGAGTCAGTCAGTATGTGTGTAAGCCAAGAACTAAATTGGCTATTCTGTAAGCCAAAGCTAAGCTTTGAACTCTTCAAACTTGCTTTCAAAATTATACACAACGACTGTCCAACATATTTCTCTAATTATTTTGATTCAGTTACTTATGATGTCCGTAATATCCGCAACAAAGTTTACTATACCTGCAATAATTCTGAAAATAGTTGGTCCTCAAAATCCTTTAAGCTTCTAGCCTTGAAATTATGGACTGAGATGAAAAACAGTTCAGAAATTTTTCATAGTTCCTTCCTTGTCTTCAAAAAAATGATTCATGATGTAATTTCTGAACAACAAAAAGCCAACTTGCAAGCTATTTCACTCGCCTCTGCAGCAAATGACGATATATGTAATTTTGTATGCATTGACAGCGCCTTAAACACTAGTTATTATTAATACTAATGGTACTTTATATTTTCAATCTTAAATTTTGACTACTTTGTTGTAAGCCTAATAATATTGTACTCACTTATAAACTTATTTAATCTCCTGGGGACTAACTTGCCAAATTCTTTTGGGTTCCCCTTGTAACAAATAAATAAATAAAACAAAAAAAGACATCCTTGGTTGGAATTCGACATGTGTAAATGATTTTGTGTTGTAATGGACATCGGTGTGTGAAATATTATTTGCTAGGCTTAAGCAGTCACAGTGGATTACTCCATGAGCACGTATGGCGGGGTTTCTGGGGGCACAAAAAGATCACTTTTCGAACGATCGTGCAAAATTTCGAAGCATTAGGTACATTAGCTGTTGAGATAATTGGACCGCCGTTTTAAATTTGGATAAGCAGTGAGTTTCTTAATTAAAACAAGACGAAATTAGAGAATCGCTGTGCCAAATGTGTACAGTAGTATACGGTAGCAATGTAAACAAAGAGTGTATTCGTTTCATTGATTTAATGCAAGCGTGATGAAGAGTCAACGGTTAAATAAGGACTGGTATTATGTCGCATAAATTGCTAATCCATGTTTTAAAATTATTACCTTAAGCTAAAGTACTTGTAATATCAGGTGGTCTGAGTGTTATAATAATGCTGTCATATAGTTGATGATTTTTTTAATAATAAAAAGGAGATCATAGTATAAGTCACAGGAGATCTGGTTTTTAAGCAACTTTATTTTTTTGAATTAAACTACAATGAAAGATAAATGAACGAAGCTTGATTTTAATTTATCTTATAATCCCGTTCCTATTTTTTTGCCTGATACACAAATTATTGGCCATTACAAATATACATGCATAAATTAACGAGATCATTATTACTCATGTCCCAAAAATTTTCTATACACTTCTTCTGAATTGTGGAAAGCTTCGTTTGGAGTGATACCATCTAAGTAACTGAGTTGCGTTTTTGTAGTGGCATATTGTACCAAATCGCGTAGAATTGAGGCCCCGACGACTGTTTCACTGTGTTCAAATGTAACACAAATAAGCTTATTTGCCTTACAGCAGTTTTTTCTCCCACATATGATGCTAAGGTAGTCAGGTCTCAGTTTAAGATATCTCTCATGACCACATACACATAGTTTGTAAACTTTATTACATGGCGTACGTTCATGCGGTGACTCCGAGCGATCATGAAATGAATCCACATTTAAATTTTTGGGATGAATCAATTTGTTCGGCCTTCCACGCACAGTTTGTGCAGCATTGCTCGGTCCACTTTTTGATTCTTCGTTTCTTGTGTAGTTTTTGGTTGAATTTGATGACTGCAACATAATCTCTAGTCCAGTCAATCTTTTCTCCACTCCACTTAAATTGTTCTTCACTATCTCTTTCATACCGTCAAATTCATGCACTACATTTGTCGCTGTCTGAATAGCTTTTCCAAATTCGGCACGAATAAGTTCCATCTCGGTCTTCAATTCAGAGTTTGTCTGTTCCTCAAAATCCCTTACACGTCTTAGAACACTCGCTTGTGCCAATTCCAACACCTTCAACCTTCTTTCAATTTCTTCCTTATTTTGCTCTTCTTCCTTTACTCGCTCTTCCTATACATATGTAATTAACTCACTGTTAAACAAATAAATAAACGACGAAATTGCAACTTAAGTATTGTCACACATGCTGCTTTTAAAAGACTTACTTTTTCACTTCGTAATTGCTTAATTTGCCTCCTATCTTGCCACAAACAAAAACTTAGAGCAGCCATCCAAACGAGTCCAAAAAAGATGAGCAAATCCTGAAAAATTGAATGTATTTCTAAGTTTTACGTAAGATAATTATTCTAAATATTTAGTTTATAACCACACTGGGTTTTTAAAAGTCTAGGATATATTCTGTGCAGAAAGATGGATATTACTCACCATTTGAAGATGTTGATGAATCAAGCAAATGATCAGGAGAAGCTTATTTATGAAATAAATTGAGTTTTTTGTCTATATTTATTACCAGGGCACTTTGAACCTTACTTGATGAAGCAATAAGTGGAACTGCGAGAAAGTAATAATAAATCTCCTTCGATGGGTTCTCCGTTTAATTTTAGTTGTAACAGGTAAGGATAGACACATCATACAGCATATAATATACATACAATATTAGTGGAGTGATCTAGTAAAGTAGATAAAAGTAAGAAGTATTTGTTGGACAGATCGTTGAATTCTTTTCCCATCAACTCTGCCCTCTCACATCTCAACTGAGGATTAAGAATTCCTTACTTATGTTAGGACAGAATTTAAATGGGATTTCTCACATATTCAGCAATAAAAGCAGTATAAGCTCATCAATCTAATAAAGCGTTCCAATAGTACATGTATTAAATGTTTAGGAATTTCCACAGCAATGCTTAGGCTTTCCCTGATTTTTTTTCCGCTTCTCTTGTGAGGTAGAAGTGATTCCTTCGCAATGGCAGAGTCGATCTTAAATTGAATGATGAAGCAGTCGAGTGAACCCAAATTATTTCATTAAGTTAACTAGCAATTTCAGAAAGCCAGGAAATGAATTTAGGAAAGAAAACAACTTTCTTTCTCGATTTTATTGGACTTCTTTATATCATTTATTGCGTAATGAATTCTGAATGAATGAGTGAGAATCGAATCGTGTGTCACAGGAACCTACTAGTCGTTGTGTACTATTAACATGAATATGTTCAGCTAATTACAATTCACGGTATTTTTGAAACTTACTCCCTTTTGGTATGAAGTAAAGCAAACTAGGAGAACTACTCCATCAAAACTATTCACCACTATTCTGACTATGTTTTCGCGCAAAAAATCAAGAGAGTATACAAAATATTTCCCAGCTTGTACAATAACTCATCAGTTTCCAATTCCAATACAAAACATTTAAACAAATTCGGACTATCAAATACTGACGTAAACGATTTTACGGCACCAGCAATAAAGCAGGTCGAGCATACCAACATAATGTGAGTGCTGGTGGTAACAAATCGAACGATACAACAGGGTCTCTTTACTGCGGACATATTTGTCCGGATCAAACGCAGTCTGAGCCTACGACTCCTTGGAAGAGTAAACCTCTTGTAAATGGGTCTAAAACAACCGAAAGTGGAGACGACTCGTGTCTTCCTGTAGTCCCAGTCCCACGCACAAGGATGACCACAACTCGACAACAATCACATTCTCATTCGAATTCACTAACGATCTCAACGCATTCCATTCATTAAATGGTCCCACCGTGTCTCCTGTTTTGCATACGAGAAAGACTCAACTGCCACGATCGATGAGCAGAAGCCTTCTCCAAGAAGAATTCTTCCAGTCAAACCACCATGGAGCTCGCTGAATCTGGAGAAAGTTGTGCACATTCGCAATATCCTCAACAAAGTAGAACTCGAGGGCCTACCTGTGGACTGCAGTACCAAAGAAGATGTTGAAAAGGGAAAAGTGCGTTGCTTCTGTTTTTGTCTATTTCTCCAACGACACAATCATTGCAAACTGTGTAAACGGATGGTTTGTGCGAAATGCTGTTCCAAGATGCGAATTCCTACCAACCATTTTGCGAAAATTCCGGTGTCTACTCTGAGTCCTCTAGTGTCACCTCGAGAAGAAGATTATTCTTTAACTCTTACAAAAACTCCTACACCACAGAAGAGTCCAATTCATGGGCCGAACCAGAGAAAGAAAAGCGTTGGAAGTGCACTTACATCTCTCCTACGCTTTCCAGAAACTCTCTTGGAACATATTCAGACGCAGGTCAAAGGTCTATTTCACCAGGTCTCGTGGATTCTTCATATGAAAGAGAACTCATACCTACTCACCAGACTCAGGGCCGTATTCTCTTCCTTCTGTGTCCTCCATATCATCAGGACTACTGGCTTTAAAAAGGAGGGGTTTTGAAAGCCGAAAAGACTCGGAGAAGACTGAACGACGGAGAAGGGCTTCACTGATTGTCCGTCACGATTGCAAAGCGATTGTGCTACAGATCATACGGTCGTCTAGAGCGAACAAGGGTCATTCTGTGAGGTCAAATTAGACTTTAGATATTCCTGCAACAACAGCCATTCGTATTCCTCAGCTCACTTCATAAGCAGATTCAACCCTGCTTCGTCATTTTTAATTCCAGTTGCATATTTTAATGTTTGACAAAATTACATCTCTTGAGAATTTAGGAAGAATACTTGTCATACACGATTCAAACCAACGTAAGACGAAAGTTGCTACGACTTTAAGTAAAATGTTAATTTGTTTGACCTGAATTTTCTCAGGTAGGTAGGAAGAAAAGATCTGGTTTGATGAGTTCATATTAGTTTAATTCGAATCGGTAGAAAGGTGCAGGGTCATGCAGGCACAGTAAGTTACCAAAGTGAGTAGACTCTTCTCTCTTATTACCAACAGACGACGTCTACTGATCTTGGTACGTTACTGCAGTTCAGTGACTTGTGGAGAAACGCTTATGTGTAGGAACAAATGAGTTATGTTGAAATAACTATTAATGAAGACTATAAGTGGTTATGTACGCTAACTTAATATTACGTAAGCAAATGCTACACAGATGATGAATGTACAGCGGATCGAGGTTCAAAATGAATCTGTTCAGTTGTATGGTTTCTCATTTCTACATAATATTAACGTAGTGCTACTCTATTGCAGCTAGAAACGAGGATTATTGCATTTAAAGTAAAAACTACCTACTTTTGACGAAGATACGATATTACTATGCGTGCTGAATTAATGTCGATGAAACGTAAGGTACTTTTCAGCAAAAGCCTGAATGTCACTTATCGAAATGTTTGCTTTTGAAGCGAACAAACTTTATCGCACCAAGTAGACAAAAAAATCATGTTGTAAAGCTATTAAATATTGTAAAAAACTATCAGCAAATTCCAAGAAAAAATAAAGTCGTTCAAACCGCATTGACCAGATATTCCCTTGGATATTAAGTAGTAACAGACATGGCTTTGAATATGTTTCAAATTTTTTACTGTGTTTGTTTTCATTATTAGGAACATATCTGTGTAAGCTTACATTTGCTTTCCAAGACATCGATATTCGAATTGAAACCTGGCAGTATTTTGGAGAAAGCACATTAATAGCTTTGTGATGATTGATATATAATTTAGACTATGTATGAGAGGATGCAACATGAGTGGAAAAGGCGTTAACGCCTATAATCCGGTTCTTCTTAATTGCGATTGAGTATTTTGATGCTTCTGGAATTAGTAATTTCAAGGTAGTCGTCCATCAAATCGAAGCTTTGTGCACGAATTTACTTAGTTTTTAGCGCAGGTAATATTGGACTTATAGGAGTACGTAATAGTCCGGCCGTCTTACCGTCTGTCCGTCTGTTATGTGTCGCCAATTGCTCAAAAATTGTTGAAGCTACGGCCACAAAAATTTGCAATGCGTTACAGAATTTGCCTTATCCTTGAAATCGATGCAGACCCTTTGTCTTACAACCTAATAAGAAAATCTAAAGAATCTTTGAAGAATCTTCTTTTATCTTCTAAATCTAGAACCTCTAGCTGGTATTAAAGACAAAACTCATTGTAAATTTAGACCTTTTACTGGATATGTTGATGTAACAACGGCCCTAGAAACCCCACTTAAGCTCTTTTCTAAGAAGCATTTTAAAATTTGTTCGGGGCAGATTTCAGCGAGTCTGTATCCGATTCAGATCAAAGGACCTTCGCACAGTTTATTGTGTCTGTAACAATTTTAGCTGGCAATGTTAACGACGACCGTGCGGGGTGACTAATTGTTATCTAAAATGTGAATATTGTTACATAACGTGCAGTTGATTTAACAAAAAAAAGTTTATGGACCTGCAATAGCGCAGCATTATTGAAGTAACGATTGCAGTTAAGTTGGACTGTCTGGTCTCTCCCCAACCCCTTAGCAACCACTAATAAAGCAATTTCCACTTCGTTTCTAAAAAAATCGAGAAAACGTTTTTCAGTTTAACTATGCAGGTAAATTTCGTGAATCTCAAGAGGCATACAATTTTTGAAATTGTGCGATATTTTTGCTACCAAACTCTGGATAACCTTTTCTGCATTCCTAATCATCGGGGTTTCGAGAATCTGCTTGGTGTAGGGTTTCATATCATTTCCGCAGTTTCAGTCAAGCTGTAGTCGAGTGGCTGTGCTCGAATAACCGTTTATTAGCTCAATACGTTGCTAACAAAGAGGCTCCCGAAAAACGGGACCTCAATATGTAGCTAATAAACAGGCTCCCGAAAAACGGGAGTTCAATATGTAGCTAATAAACAGGCTCCCGAAAAACGATAGCTCAATATGTAGCTAATAAACAGGCTCCTGAAAAACGGGAACTCAATATGTACCTAATAAACAGGCTCCCGAAAAATGGGAGCTCAATATGTAGCTAATAAACAGGCTCCCGAAAAACGGGAGCTCAATCTGTAGCTAATAAACATGCTCCCGAAAAACGGGAGCTCAATATGTAGCTAATAAACAGGCTCCTGAAAAACGGGAACTCAATATGTAGCTAATAAGCAGGCTCCTGAAAAACGGGAGCTCAATATGTAGCTAATAAACAGGCTCCCGTTTCGGGAAGACAAACAATTCTTTCCAGACAAACAATTCTTTCAAGCCGAACTAAAAAATTAATTAATTTCTGCACTTTTTAAACGTAACTTTCACTTTAACCTCCTCTAACGTTGAGCCCACGCAATAATACAACCCCCCTTGTGTCACTTTTAACAATTTTAATCAATTACCCAATTTTGGAGCATCAGACTTGAGGAGCTTTGAACTAACAAAGATAAGTTGCGCTTTTATGGTGTATGCCACCCAGCTAGCCACACTTGTTTCTGTTTGGGCTCCAAAAGATACTGTCACAGAAAATAATATTCTACAGATATGTCTCTTCAAAGAAGTCCCTCGACATCAACCTCACAACATATGGATTCTACGCACACTGTTCCTTCTTCAACTCCAATCACGCTTGAAATTCTACATGACAACTGATGGCGGAGTTCAAGATTCTTAACACAAACCATGCCAATCTCAGCACTAAGGTCGACAATGTTTCTTCTCAACTCCTCAACCTTCAGGATGGTCAACGTGATTTAGAAATCCGAACAACAACGCCAGAACTCGACAGCACTTTACACCGTGAGAACCTTGACAAGCTAGTTAAAACTACAGAAGAGTTAGAGTCGAACCTTAACGACATAAGAAGTGATTTTCGCGAAGAGCAAG
>JAQGAC010001657.1:0-12985 GCA_034696585.1 Isotomurus maculatus | reverse complement strand
TTTTTAATAATGAGAAATCAGTTTGTATAAAGTCATCACGACGATTCACAAATGCCATCGTGTACCACGCACCTTCCTGCGAGAATGACCAGCCACACCCCCACTGGCACCTCAGCCCACAGCAAAACTAATGTGACTATCAAATTATTCATTCATCTTTATCTCCAACGACCATAAAGGAAAATACTTGAATTCTATTGTTGAAGAATTAAATTGGATGTACATTGATGCATCTTCCCGTTTTCAACGAAATACGAAATCATCATTACTGAGCAAGTGGGATGTATGGAGTAAACTGTAAAATCTAATTTATAAAACATGTACCAATAAAACTAGAAATACAAAACAATGCACGCAATCTCTTCAAAAATTAAATTGTTTTGAAGTGTGATAAGAATCTATTGGAATATATGAAGATGAGTTGGTAATAATAATGTTGTCGTTCTGAATTCTATTTATTTTGTGCAACTCTTTCCTTCATCTTCATCATCGCCATTCAATCAAGATGAGAATTACATTTATTACTTAGAGGATGGAAAAGGATTGGTGAAACAACTCCCACGCAAGCAATAAATAAAAGTGATACCTCAATTCAATAGACGAAGTGTACTGCATGTCGAAAATGTATGAAGAATGGAGTAGGTAGACTCTATTGAGTATTGACTGTATGGACGGATATATGGAAAGTAAAGCATTGAGAAGCGCAGGTGTGGAAACAAAGTTTCCCCTAGGATTTGATTTTGTTTTGGAACTCTCTATCAATCTATTAACTTCTGCTGTGTTCCTTTAATACAACTACTCTCCAATATGAATGAGCGTGCTACTTATTTTGACAACAAACAAATCTGCTGCTCAACTCCAAGTTCAAGCTGTTGTTCCCTTCCTCTAAGTCTTAAATCATGGATTCGACTCAAAGACCCAAACGAAGCTTCTGTGATTTCGTTAGAGCACTTAACATTAATTTGTATTCCCGTGGTGTGATTTCTTTCGTGCATGAGTCTCCAATAGGAATGAAGACGTACGTACGTATGGATGTGGATTACGCGAGGAGGATGGATGAAGATGGAAATGGAATGAAGGAAGTGGAATCTGTGAGTGTGATCTCTTAATTTCTTGTGCACACTCCAGAGACACGGAATCCTGCTATGCCAAAGGATCACTACTTATTTGGAATATGCTGTCCATAAATAAAAGGTCCACTAGAATGGAATAATCTTCCTGGGATTAAAAAGGTAGTTTGTATGGTGGTGGCATTCAGACTTTTTTGCAATAAGGAGACCGTGGAATTAGAATGCCAAATCTTAACAAAGGAAAAGATTAGAATGCTAAATGCCAAACTGTGATATCCACACGTTTCGATAGGTCTTGTGTGTGGTATTGAAACTTTCTTGAAGTCAAATGCGATATTATTCTAACCTTCTTACCAACTGGACAGAGAGAGAAAGAGAGAAGCTGTTTCAGGTCAATATTACTTTGGATGACGTAAATCTGAGGTAATAAACTCAACCGAAAGACGGGGAAATAAACAATCATTCCCTCAAGAATTCATCCGGAACCAGTAGAAGCACGTCAAACCTCAGAGGATATCTTGGGATTATATAAAAATCCACATTTCACATCTTCACAGAGAAGATTTAAGACTTGACGAGATAAAGCCAACAAATCTTTTCGTAGCTCATTGTAAGCGCTGTGTAGAATTAATGACTCCTAAATCATGTAGAGATGTGAGGGATTATTATTATATTGCGTAAATTCTTAATCGATTAGACATTGCACAGAGTACAACATCTCATAAGAGAGTGAATCGTAAAAAGCCTTCTTCTCTGCTCACCTCTCTCTTTCTACGTGCATTTCTCTACATTATTAATGCATCTTGAATGAATTTGGCCTAATTTTCTTCTTCGCACTCTTTCATTTTAGTAGTTTATTGGAGGTAAATTCATTGGGGATTGTTCATCTCGTGTCTATCGAAATTTCAACACTGCCAACCACTTTAAAAATTTGATTATGCACATGTGAATAGGCTTGAAAGTGAACAAAGTAAAACCAAGAATCATTCTTGTAGATTAGCGATAATAATTTAATATGAATTCATGTTACGATGCAACACTGATTAAGTTGATGGGCTTGATGATGGTAGGTTTGCTTTGCTTCAACTATTTTTATTGCGAACTTGTTACTTTCATGAATTCACTGATCGTGTAATAGCTTTGGCGAACCAGAGAAGGATGGGATGTGTATAAAGTGCTGATTGCTCTTAGAAATGGTAATTTTATTTGCAAAACAGTAAGGTAGAATGAATATGTCAGGTCATCGGACTGGGAGATGTGTATTTTCCCATTAATTAAGGCCAGCAAAGCACACGACTCTTAAGAGAATAAATAAAGAGCCCATTCCACTTCAGGTAAAATGAAGGAAAGCTCATTTACTTTGTACTTCTGGATGGAAGTAGCAGCCAAATTTTCGTAATAAGCAGTTCAGTTTCGTAGCTGATGATGATGATGGTATTATGATTGTTTAATTTCATATTCCTGCGAGGATAAAGACCAATTCGAATGATTACAGTTTCATGACACAATAGCAATGAAAAGTACCCCGATATTTTCTGGAAAGTTGGGCTATAAAGAATCCCGGTTTGGGCGCTTGTTTACTGAACAGCTAAAATGGGTAAAAGATCCTTGAAGCTTTCAAATAATCTAATTCTCCGGAAAACCCTGTCCCCAGAAAGATTGATTCCACTTCCACGAAAGCTCCAAAGTTCCAATTACTCATTTCTCCGTATTCTATTGATCTTTATAAAAGATGAAGTGGTGCGCACCCCGCAACTTTTCCCTTTCTCCAAATTCCTGGAGTCTCGTGTAAATTACAAGCGATACTATTCTCCTTATCAAAAGCCTCAAGTCTCAAGTGTATTTACATAATTCGTTTCGTATGTTTTAACCATGCTTGTAGCCTGACTCTTTTTCGTGCCATGTAATTTCCAAGATTCCAACCTTTCCCTGTTTTCCCCCAAAAAGTGAAAGACGATTAGATGCCTTTGCCTTAACCGAAAGAAAAAGTTTAAATCTCATGAATAAGTCAGAGCTAAATGGGAATTCATGTATAAGTAAACCCACGAAACAAGTCAAACAACTGAGAGAAGAGAGAGAGACAGGTTCGATTCCTTCCGTGTGCTTTGAATTTGCCCAATCTACCATAAATGAATGGATGCAGGAAATGGTAAAGAAGAAAGGGAAAAGTACATTTGTGAACAGGGGCTGCGATCCTTTCTCTGAATTTTAGTTTAAACTTTTACTACTCTTCTCACAGCTTAGCTGACATTTCTAACCACACAGTCAACTCCGGGAACTTGTGTGTTGCTGATCTCTTAAGGAAAAGTTGGAAATTAGGGATGGTGGTGGTGGTGGTGGCATAAAATATGTTTGGTACAAGGGTAAACAGGTAAAAAGTTTCTAGGAATCTAAAGGTTCGTTGGTACACATAATAATCTGTCTCCTCCGTGTGGGTTGGAAGTTGGAGCTCTCGGCTTTACTTCCTGGTGTTCCCTTCCCACATCCATCCAACAGGGTCGCCCTTCTCTCCCGTTCCCTGCCACCATTCAAGGTGATTTAAACCGTTGCCATGCATCATCATCGCTCCTTCCTTCTCCCTGGAAAACCCGGTGGTGGTGATGGAACCCGGAAGGAAACCGAGGAGAAAGGCAGAGAATGCATCCACACAGGCATAAGTGAAAAATAAGGGTATGAAGTTACTACGTCTCTGTTAATTCCACTGGATGAGAGCAACAAGGAAATCCAATTTCCTTTCTAACTACAGTCCATTTAGGGTGTTCCTTTCATTGTCAAATAACACCGAGAAACTTGCGCTGCAGATAGGAGAGCTCCACAATTTATGGGGAAGTAAATTAATAAAACAATTGCGTCCTGTAGATAATTACTGCTAGTGTAAGTAATGGTATAGGTGTATTAAGCTGCGGTGGAGAATGTACAGTTGTAGTTAGTATAGTAAGTAGCAAGTCAGACTGGCCTGTAAATGCTCCTTGAGTGATGGGTGACACTCGATAATGCAAAATGACATAATGACGGGAATTAGAGGTAAAAGCCTGTCATGCTTCCGGACAGGTAGAAAGTTTTCTTTGAGTTCTAACCGAATAGGTTTTCACCGATACAATAAGCTCACGAGAAGAAGCCACTTTTCTGTAGCATTCCTCTTAATACGGGAATGCAATTATGGAAGTTTCGTTATTAAATTATTCAGCAGTGAAGGGACAAAAGTTTGGTGTCCAATAAAGCTAAACATTCCTGAGGTTTTACAGCCGTTCTGTGAGTAGGGAGGAAAATCATTAATTCTGTGACTTCTGAGAGATGGTTGTTTTCTCCTTAACATAAAAGACGAGAGACAGAGAAGTTTGGGTGTGTTGAGAGTTTTTGCCTTTGAGTTTGTATACATGTTGTTGTCCTTTCAATCAGAAAACTTCATTTCAAAACCACGAAAGAAATTCAATTTCATTCAAATTAAGTACAAAGTTACATTAGAGACTTGAGTAAAGAGAAGAGAGGCATATTGGATGGATGCTTTACAGAAAACTAATAAAACACCTTTCCAGGAAAGTTACGAGTTACGACACACAGTGTCTTCATGCATAATGACATTTGGGTACCTCACCAGAAATCAATACTCTCGAGACAATCCCAATAATTCCAACATCTCACGAACAAATGTTGCTTATCGGTGACTTCCAATAATCATCAGGAGACCGTTTACATAGTAGGATGTAATTTATACGCTATAAAGTATTCTGGCTATGTCGCAGTTCCTGTCAGAGCTTTGTGAGCTGTATGCTTGTGTAGATGAGAATGCCGTACTTTTAGGCTCAGATCCCTTTATGGAATTGCTTGTCAGTTTCCTCTCCAATCTATTTCCATGTGTCACCTCAGTTGGGGCTTAGAGGTTGGTCTCTACCTTCATCCAATAAACCTCATAACTTAAGATCGAGACTATTACTTCGTTTTCCTTTCCTATCGCATCTTGACGCTTGACAATGCCATTCTTAGTCTTACGTCTCCTTCCTGAGAGCCTTGGCACCTCATATTCTACCTTTTTCAATTCTCCATTAGATTTTACGACAGCCGAATCATCCACAACGCTAGACGAGGGACTCTACGCTTCATGACAATATGGTACTATCTCCTCAAGATGCCTCCAGGAGTTTTGGTTATCATTTTACGATACCACAAGGCTTTCACATCTCCATGTACGCAACATAAAGAAAACCAACAATTCTTTCTTACACACATTGTAACACAATCAGAGATAAGACTACGCGATTTTGAAATATAAATTTAACGCATACAGTTCAACAGAGCTTCTCATAGGATCTTTTTGCCGCAGAAGTACCTCTCTCTCTCTCTCCCTTCATCTACGCACAAACTCTAAACTCTAATGCAATTTTTCTCCTTCGCTTGCCTACATTTCTGCCTTATATTGTATACGTCTATCTGTACCAACTGCATTCCACTTTTTATGCGACCACAACTTAAACAAGTTTTATGACAAGGTAACAATTTTACAAGCCACATTACATTCGACATTATTCAATCAAATTACCGGCTAACTACACAGAAAGAGAGGGAAAAGGATGAACAACTAAACATTTCTTCAGATTCATCTCCCAGAAGACATATGGCATGAAATAATACAATGGATCTTGCATCGCAAGAGATTCCAGTTTTATTATGTGTGTTTCATTCTGGAATTCTGTGTATAAACTTCCATTCACCTTAGTACACCCGATGATTGGCTTGTTCTGCAGTTATCCTCCAGAGACTAAACTATTGCACAACAAGGCAATCACAATCAAAGCCCTCCATTTTAGTCTTCCTCGAAAAATTGTGTACTCCTCTCGTCTCTCTCTGATGAAGGTGTTCAATCCAGCTCTCATTCCAGTGGAACAAGGGATGGAAGGAAATTAATAAGCGCCTTCGCATTGAATTAAGTTTGCATGATCTCATCCAAGTGACGCTTTGCCATGAAACTTTTAGATTAGTTAATTTACATCAACGTGGAATACACCCTCATCTGCTCTGCTCTCTCTCTCTAAGATTCAGAGGAGGCAATGAGTGACCATTATCACTGTGCCTGCCAACTCTCTGTGAGTTGGATAGGTAGATAGTTCATACCGTATTCTGTCACATTTAGAGTCAAGTCATCTTACACAACATTCATAATATTATGAGAATGATTGTTTTAGCTTACTGAATCGTTTTTTACACTGCCTCCAGGCGTAATTACTAATCCAAGTCTGAGACAACACGAAGGAGCATTTAGATTTACTTATGATGTTTAGAACAATCAGAACTTGTGAAAAGTCTTTTTTACAGAACCCTCTAGGTACTTGTGCATAACACTTACTATATTTTCAGATGCAGACACTATCTAGAAATGTATTTTGTTGCGTGAAAGTTCATGTCAGGTTAGATGAGGATACTTTGCTATTAACACTAAAACATGGCACATTGATTCGCTAAAAAGTAGTACACGCTTACGAAATTAACATTCCAGTAGTGTGTGGATCGATAGTATTAGTGTTAATCTATGCTAGTCTGTAGCAATGTAAATGAATACCCACTTAAAATAATCGTGTTAAATGACAACGTTGAGCATAAGATCAAATTCTTATTCTGCTCTTACTAGCTGTGTGTCATTAAGAAACTATTTTCAGAGTTGTTTATCCTTTGAGTTAATATATCCCATTACAAATTACAGGCCCAGCATTTGCTATTTGGTAAAAATCCCCACAAGCCAATGGAAGTCTTGAGTTGCTCGTGGAGTGGAAAAGATGGATTGATGACATTCATCATTTTCGCTTATCAACGTGGATATGATTGTACAATGGCCACTCGAAGGAGGAAGATTACATTTATTTAGCCATTCGTTCCGTTTCATTTCTCATGGCTGGCGTAATAAGAAGTAATAACATTAGTAAGTTTGAAGCTGCATAGGTTGTTCCTCTTAAACCGATAAGCAAAAAACAGCTCAAGGACTGTCTGCTGTCTTTATTCTCTCTCCTACATTATAATGCCAGTATCATCTGTCTACTCTACTTCTACACACAAACTTGTAGATTTGATTTGTAAACGGACTTTTTCAGGCTTTACTTGTGACTCCATAACCAAATACCACTTTTACTATGTTACCCCTTCACTCCAGTTTTCTCTATTGGACTCTTTTTAAGAATGGCTGCTTAAATTATTGGGTATTAAAGCAAAATTGGTAAATGTGTACTGCCGTAGCCCTGTTAGAGTTTCACCCACATCTACTCCACGCTACACAAGTACTTCCATACACACAAACATCCAATTTGCATCAGTTAAGGAAGGGAGAAATCAGAATGTATTTATGAGGTCCACACAGACAACGACGACAAGTCTCCTCTAGTGGGTTGTCTTCACTCAACTTAATATTATTAGCCTTTAATGTTTTGTTGTAAGACTCGTTGTAAACGCTGTAAATGTACTGCCTACATAACTAGCCTGGTCTTCAACTTGAACGAGGGTTCAACACTAATCCATGTGCCTTCTGAACCTTCTTGTGTTGTATTTGGAAAACTTCATAGAAAGAGAAATAAACAGATAACCTTCTGACTGCCTTTTATTTTGGGCATTGAACACACACAGGATTCTTTCTACAGCCTCTCCAGTAAAATAAGGAATGAGTTTGACTTAAAAGTACACTGTACATCACTGTCTGCGAGGTGATTCGAAGTAATTACTTACCCCGAGAAAGTAAAAAGTGAAGCATCCCACTGCTGGCATATATTTGTACGAGAGAAACCTTTATGGGATTAAAAATATACTCTCCTGCTTTGGCTACTGATCTGCCACATACAAAACTACAGTCCTCCGCATTCATTCAATTATGCATAAAAGGTAGCTAACGGTAAGCCTCGAAAAGTTTTGGGGCTTAGAGCTTTGTGGCGTAAAGTAATAATGTTGGACGCATCTAATGGAAAGCTGACAATAGAAAGAAAGAAAAGAGTTGTAAAGGCCAACGGTACTTTGTACTTCTTTCTGGACCTTTGATGCGACAACTTCTTCGTCACGAAATCGGATGACTCACACAATAACCCTGACTCACTTGCCGAGAGTTACCACACAGGCCACAAGGAACCGAAAGTACAAAAGAGCAAAGTAGTTAAAGTAGAGTAAAAAGTCAAGGATTCACAGGATGGGGATACGCGCCAGGAAATAGATAGCCTGCAGTTGACAATTTCCATAAACTTGTAACTCATCCATGAAAAAGTGTGTGCAAAGTTTCAGTGAGTTATGTCCTGTGTAGCTGATGATATGGATTATTATGATATTATTTACGGTCTCACTGATATGCATGGTCATCATATCACCGGAGTGAGGAAGTTCTGAGAGCTCAATGGAAGTTTGTACTCTAGTGACTGACTCAGTTGACAAATGAGATTGATAAAGTGCTTATCTAACTTTGTGTATGATTAGCTTGTGCATTCCTTGCACATGATTTGGTACTTGCGAAGCGTGTAGAATTGCTCTTGTGAGTTGTTTAGCATGACTTCTACTTTTGTATTAGTAACAGGAGAGAGGAATAAGTAATAATAGTGTGACTTACTTTATTTCCGACTAGAAGTAAAGGCACTTTATCTTGACCCTTGACTCGACTAATTTGCTCCTTCATGGTTTTGATATCCTGGAAAGTCTGATGATTCGTAATGGAATAAACGACAAGAAATCCTTGTCCATTTTTAATGTACAGATCTCTCATCGAAGCAAATTGCTCTGTCCCAGCCGTGTCCAGAATTTCTAATACGCAAGGTGACCCGTCCACTTCAATCTCTTTCCGGTAGAAGTCTTCTATCGTTGGATCGTACTTTTCCATAAAACACCCCGAGACGAATTGAACTGTCAGGGCACTCTTTCCAACTCCCCCGGACCCCAACACGACTACTTTAAACTCACGCATTTTCACTTACAAATTGTTAATCCCTGCAGGTTACAGTTTCTCTGGTGGATTTACACAAACCGTGCAAATCTTGAATCAATCAGTCTGCTGATTTCAATGCTGAAATTTCTCGAGAGTTTTACCGAAGGCTGTAAATATATATTTAAGTTATTGGTTCAGTTACGCCTCTTCTTTCAATCTTACAAAATCAAAGCACAACTTTTCTTCTTGTAATGCACTAGAGTGTAGATATTTCTTTGATAAGTATGTTGAATCCGAGATGCAGACTAAGCCACGCTCATTTACCCATTCAAAAGTAGCTTCGGTACATTAACCAAGTCTCTGTATGTATTATTAAATGTGTGATGATATCAATCAGAAATTTATAAGCTTCACTTCAATCCTTTTGGCACACGATTCGCTCAATCAGACTTGGAAATCAATACTAATCTATATCTATGATTTTATGTAAAATATAGAAGACTCATTTATTTCGTAGTTCTTAACTTTTGGAATTGTTGCAGTTTCGACTATTTAGCAGTGTATGTGTGATCCCTCAGTCCCTCTAATTAAATACGGGTATGAAGCACTGTTACTGTTGTTATACATCCACGACCACTCCTTCTCACTTCATTAAAGTGGTCACTCAGTGAAATTCGTGATTTACAAGAGTTTCACTGCTCACTGATGGACGGAAGATAAGCGAAGAAGTATTTGGTGAGCCGAGGAATATCGTGACTCAATTATCTGTCACGCTGATTAAATGTCAAGCGTATTAACTCGCCATGTCCGCTTCTGTACGGTAGAAATGACGGATATCTTAGAACCGCATTCAAATACTGCGTCAATCGGTCCACAGCTGTACCCAATGGTGTCTTCGAATCTTCAAGAGACGATGGAGGTGATGATGATGATATTTGTATAAAATTAAAAGTTGTGTACGAAACTATATTATCTTATCACTCTGCTATACTTCGCTTCAATATTGCTTTTCACTTGTAAGTAGTATATCAAAGTATCAAACCACAGCTTACTTCCTGTTGTTCTTTGAGTCAACTTATCCTTATCTTTGAATCCAGCTCAGAGGAGAGTCTGTAAGGAAACACAACACGATCGAATTAAGCCATCGTCAAATGGAACTTTTACCACATTAAATACTGGATACATATCATACACTACTACTGCTAGTAGGTGCCTATCAAATATCCAGTTTCATTGCGTTCGACATTAATTATTTACTTGTTGTTATACCCAAGAAACTCAAATGAATGCCTAATTAATAATTAACTCGTTAGAAGTGCAATCCCTATGAATATTTAATACTGAGTTGCCTATGTAAAGATGCACACACGACCACTCACGAATCGCCACCCCAAAATATAACCTATCTTCTCATTGAAATTTCATTGTATTGACAGACTGAAATATTTGTCTGGGTTTCTGGATAACTCTTGAATGTTGTGCGTTGACCTTATAGAGTCTGTTGTGTGTTTAAAAACGAAATTACTAGATAGCATTAAGCATAGTAAGAAAGAGTAGCAAAGCTTTATATGTTTGTGGTCGTCTGTAATTTTGTATTTACGAATCAATCTAAATCCTTTTGATATTGGAAATTGGAACTTGATATTTTGAGTTGTTTCAAGAGGTCAGTCTATTTCCATTTATTTATTGTTTGTATTAGGTTATGTTAGCTCAGAACACATAATCGATAGATCCTCGATGACATGTTTGACGACAGTTATCTTTACTTAAACCTGTAACCTGATGACAGTTACTTTTCAATTAACAAAATTATTTTACGTTGCGTAAATAATTTCAAGCTTTTTCACAGGATTATTTTGTTTCATGAGTTGCTCAATAGTAGTAATAAGTGGAATGGAGTGCTTTTTGTAACCCAATTCCTATATTGAATGACATTATATAATTTGCAATGCGAATACCAACCACTATTTATCTTCACTTTCAATAATGCAGAAATAAAGGCTTTAACGAAACAAGCAATAGGTGTTTCTTCCAATTACACTTATTCCAAGCCAGACAAATCCCATGATTTACTACTGTGCAGTGCGAGTGTTAATTAATTAGTGGCCGATTATGATCGATGTGTAAGATAAAATTCCTAAGACTGGGTGAGTATAGCGAAGGTAGTAACTTGATGAGGGTGGGTAAGCGTGAAGTTGCAAGTGTGAGAATTATGTGCATTTTTTGATCTCTTAGGTTCTACTCCATTACGTAACTTCCTTTTTATAACAAACACAGTTGTAAATCTAACTACACAGAAACAATACGAAAATGAAACTTGGATTTTTCCAAACATGTTTGTCGTGTGCGTTAAGGGTTTGTAAACAACTTTAATTCCTACAAATTGCTAGTAAAACACCCGGAGAATGAAGTAATCGTGTTGAGCCTTAGTTTGGAAAGTGGGATGGTCAATACGAACTTAATACTAGAAACAACTAGTTAAATAACAGAGGACATTCACTTGCAGGAAAAATTTGGGAATTTAATACTTGTATGTTTGTTCTTACTTAACTGTGGATAATTACGTCAAAAGAATTTCACATTTCTTTACTTGAGTTGGGAATTAAGTAATTAGTTGCAGTTTCTAACGCGCTAACTTTATCTTGAGCCAAACTAATGTAAACTGGTATTTGTATTAAAAATTAAAATACACTACATTTTCTTTAAAAACGAAAATGAACCCATTAATATTTCTGTTGGATTGTTGCCAAAAATATTATCGTGATATCATCATTCTTTCCATTTATATTATCAAACTGATACAGATGAAACAATACATGTATTAAATCTGAATATAATAAATTGACTTACCATAAATCATTAACTCCTCCAGTTAGTATAAAAATACGGAACAAGTTAAACAAGAAAAAATGTCACCAAACGGAAAACTGCACTACCCGTAAATGGAAGCTTTTAGAAGTTCACATTAGCACATTTAAATTTAAGTATCGTTGAGCTTGCTTACTCTTTAAAGAATCACTTCAAATATTTTTATAGAAGAAAAAACGACTTTTACTGGCTTTATCCTCAATATAAATTCATGGTGGAGTTAATTAACCAAATGAAAACTGGTAGTAAACCGAGTGTTTAAAAGAGAACTCGGATTTCTATAAGTAGCGAGTATAGATGGTTCACATTTCGTGAATTAAGATAGTAAATGATTCACCACTTCCATCCTCTCTTGGTGAAGAAGATGATGATGAAAATGCAACTGGCACTCTCTCGCCTATCCAAACCTATCTAAACCGTTTGTCGACACAGTGCCACTCTAAAAAACTACCATGAAGAAGAAGTGTGTAGTAGAGAGTTGGTGAGATGAGCAAGGCAAATGTTCGTAATGTAAAGCTTCAGCTGTATTCATTCCTATCCATCCTGCAAATATGTGTTGTACACCTTTGGTTGTGTGCATTCTGCATGAACTGTGTGAGTAGTTTCCTCTCCTGTGTAGAGGGGATAATATTGTGTAGAGTCACTTGTATTTAAGACAAGCACAAGAGTGTGTAAGCTACTGCTATAACACTACTGTGGTGTCTTTCTTCCGTAGTAAATCAAACATACACATGCATTGGGCATTCAGTAAGTAGCAGTAAACCCTTTGCTTCACTAAGCTTCCTTATACTTTCTTAAGGCATGGGAATACACACACACACACACACACTCACAAGCAGTATGTTAGATGTTCACTATCATCATTACAATCCACTCACTATTTCCTTAGGGGAAAGGGGGAAGGCTGTACAAATGCATTTGTGTATGCATCGCATGCTGAATCCACACACAAACCATTGTGTACTCTCAAAATGAGAAAAATTGGATTTGTTAGCCTCGTGTCGATTTAAATTTACTCCTACATGGAATCGAATTCACTTTTAGGAAGTGAAAATTCACTCTGAATATGCATGTCCGTGTAGCAAAGACTTATACTTTGCATTCGAGGTAAGAAATCACCTCCAAATTGAGATTGAAGAGTTGAATGGCAGATTTCAAAGAAGCCTTT
>JAQGAC010001656.1:0-12986 GCA_034696585.1 Isotomurus maculatus | reverse complement strand
AAACTTTATTGGCTAAACTTTGTTTCTTCTAAATGATCTTATTGTTAGCCATTATTCGCCTATTGTCTTTAGAATTTTAATAAACTATGCTTTTAACTTTTGATGGAGTATTACTGCCTGCTGTTTTTTATTTTGATGTCACCAACATAAACAATTATAGATTAAAACATTGCTAATAGCATCAATGGCAAGTACATAGGAACTTAATGTATTATAGATAGTATGGATTTACCTTTTAGAATATTTTTGTTTAGTGTTTATGTACGGCAGTGAAATTTTTAATTAAGATTGTCGTTGCAGAAGTGTCGCGTGTTAACGATGAATAAGGATGACCAACAGTTGGAGACGGAACAGCACAGCGATGCAGCAAATGTGGCATCACGTCCTCTAACTCCAATTCCAGTTTTTGGTAAGTGAACTGATTTGTTAATCATGATTAGCTGTTTATTGTTCATTAACTAATCACTGGGAAAACAATTTACAGAGAGAAGTGATGATTTCTGTGTCGCACCGGATCCTTGCAGCAGTTCGAGTTGCAAGTCTAAGGAGGAGATTAACATTAGAAGCAGTATAGGGATTCCCAGAAAACCTAAAGTGGAAACTTTCTCCTACCCCAGAGCTCCAAAATGGTTCCGTAGAAAGATTTTGAAGCAACGTGAAGATTTCCGTAAACGACCTTTGACTCCTGTGGAAACACATTATACTTTATCGCTGGCTAACCGCTTATTCATGGTGTGTCTACGTCCTTTCTTTAAATTGAGGCGTTAGTTGTGCAGCATATTAAACAATCAATGCCTTGGTTTTTAGAGACGACGAGTTACTAATTTGAATAAGTTTTGAACATTTATAGTTAGCTCCCGAGATTTATTGGACTCTACGATACAACGTCATTGTTCACATTATTGCCGACCGCTTTTACTCAACTTGCCATCATCTTGAAAAACCTATTACAATTCAGGAATCTGTGGAGTTATCAAATTCCTTCATTCTTTGGCATTGCAAGAATCCCATCCCGTTGTTAAAGCTAGCTCGAATACTGTGCGGCTGTGTGGAAGGACCAGAATGCGCTGAGTCTGGAACTGAGGGTCTTTGTCATCACTTGAAATGTGGAATTGTTCTTTGTGACGCTGCGAAACCTCCATCAAGTATAGCTTCAACGTCTGACCTTCAAGAGTTTCTTAGAAGCCAGACAAAAGTTCACAATACTAGTTCAAGCGAAGATGACAATGGCTCGTACACTACAATGGACTCTCTTGTTTCAGTGACCGACACTGAGACGGACTGACAGATTTCGGCAGTTTCTGGAAACTGTTTGGAAATAAATGCTAGTGTTATGAAACCTTTACAATAAAAAAAGAGGGAGAAGTGCACAAGGAAGCATTGGCTTTCACGGTCCGTTTTATTACAGAGAGAACAGCAAAATGCTCTCCATTCTATGATACAACATTTAGGATTGGCGACTTACAGAAATACCTGTTAGCTTATTTATAATTAGTATGACAATAATACATAACCTAATGATGATTAGATTCCCACTTGATTTGTAGAGTTGTGGGTTGTTGTAAAGTCAACAATATATATTTATGGTTTTATGTATTTATGTGTATTGTAGGATAGCAATCAAATATAACTCTTCTGGAGTGTAATTAATAAAGTACTTTCGAGCATATCTCCTCCGCTCTATAAGTCACTATTAAAATTTCTTAAAGACTAGGCCCTCGTTACACAATATATTTCTGGTTTAGAAAACATCATCTTACGGCACATTCAAATAATTCATCCTGTGTACGTGTGTATTTAAAAATCCATTGCAAACAGAAAACCGAGAGTATATCTAACGAATTTCTGTATAGCAAAGTAACTTGATCAGCGTTTACGAAGTCTTTTCACTTTTCTTGTAATCGACGCTTTATCCTCGTAATACACAAATATTCATAATCCAATGATTGTTTATCGTCGTCTGTTGGTTCTCGGAAATTAATAAGTTTGACATTTCAATCACTGTGTGGAGTTTTGAAAAAGAATAATCACATTGGTGTATGTAGTAGGTTACGTTTTGTGTGTGTGTTTGTGTGAGTGACTCACAACCAAATGTGTAGCGTGGAAAACGGAAAATTTTATATGAACGAATTAATATATTCATTGTCATATTCGACATTTCGAGACGAAGCTTACGAGTAATTAAGGTACGAAAGATCAACACATCTTTTTATGGATTTCGTTTGGAGAACGCTCGATTGAGTGAAGTAGTAGCGTCGATTTTTTTGGGTTTTGGAAAGTTATCTCCCTTCAGAGTGAAGCCGTAGGTACGACAGGTTAAGCGTTTGAATCGGCGATGTCTTTGCTCAAGAGCTGGAAGCTGGAAGAGTGAAAGGAGTAACGCTATACATGAAGCAGCGATTGCAGACCCTGACTGGCTTCAAGTGGCCGTATCTCGGCAAAGGAACTGAGTTTCCACTGCACTTTCCACAGAACACCTGAGAAGAAGAAAGAAGGTCAGAATTCGATCGGGTGATCACGAAACAGTTTAAGAGTTATTTCATGCGTACCTTGCCACAGTTGCGGCAGTGATGTCGACGTCGAACGACTGTGAATGAGGCAGAGCAAGCCATGCACTGCGGGGCGAGTTCATCAGGAACCCAAGTGGGAGGAGTGATGACTTCGACGGAGGAATGTTCTCCTCCTGAGTCAGAGTGCAGCGGGTGGTGGTGATGATTGTGGTGATGATGACTGTGGTTCTGTCCCTGACTCGATGAAAGATGGAACTCAGTTTCAGTGGAAGTCGTGTGTTCTTCGTTAATGGAAGGTTCGGGAGTTAAGTCGACTCCTCCCGGTTCCCCGTAACTCCCACTGCCACTTCGTCCGTCGTCTTCCAAACTACCAGACTCGTCTCCGACTTCGTACTCAGATGGAATGGCGTTTATGGCAAAGACACACTTCAGGGTGGATCTCAGGTCAGCTGCGTAGTTCGTCTGTAATTGATCCGCCACTCCAGAGATGCAAATAAACAAGCGGTGGATCAAGTCAGCACTGCTTCTGCAATAGAAAGTTCACAGCTAACGTTAGTACATCAGAAACAGAAAGAAAATTGTCGTAAACGGTAAATGTGTTGGGATCTCACTTGAATCGCGCTCTGACTTCGTTTCTCGACGCGATTTCAGCAGCTTGCATGGCTAAAGCGATTTCCATGTCATCCTGACACTCCGAATCGAAAGACGACGTTTCACAGGTACTTTCTCCGCTGCAAAGGAAACGGCACATCTTAGCATTCTGCACATTGTGCGACGCGCTGCCTGAATGAATGAGTGCGATCAACTTACCCAAGTGAAGCACTGCACTCCGAGTTGCAGCAACTTCCCGAGCACATTTCCTGAGACTGAGTCATCATGACAGCCGCAGTTGGAGGAGGAGGTCGAACTCTGTTGGCATTCATGACGACAGTTGTCAGTTGGTAAAGCCCGCCGCCACCCCCGCAGCTGACGTCTTCTTCGTTTGAATTGCTTGGAGGAATTTGTTCTGGCTCGCTTGGTGACTCCACTCGCACAGGACTTGGGAGGTCAAAGTTAACAGCTGAGGGTGCAGTGGTCGAAGGCTCTGCTGCTTGCTTCTCTGCCATGCTACTCAGACCTGAGTCTCTGCTTGAACTGGAGCTCTGCGACGCTGACTGGTCTTCAATCAATCCGTCGTCTTGGTCTCGCTTCTTCTCCACCAAAGTGGTGGGGACTCCCTCCTCTTCGAAGTTGAAAGACTTGCGAATTTCAAGGGTGGTGGAAATGTCGAGAGTCGTCGGTCGAGAAGGAAGGGGAGGAGGCACAGGTCCGTCCCCAGCATCACAGGGATCTGCTTCAGTCTCATCTTCGTCCCTCTCAGTCTCAGTGTTCGCAGGGACGTCACCCGCTTTCTGGAACGAGCTGCTGGGACTCTCGTCTTCACACGTCGTCACACACTCCTCTTCAGGCTTGTCGTTGTGCTGAATGAGCGACTCCTTGTCGTCCAACTGGGTCGTCCGTTCGAGGTGTTCGTCGGGACTCCCCGACTCCAGGGAAGAATACTGCAGTGAATGTGTGGATGAGTTGGACAAGCTCCCGATTTCAGGCTCCGTTGCCGGGCTATTGTCGTAGAGGTTGGGTTGCTGAGGACTCTCTTTGGTGTCGACGTTGTCTATGGCGAGAGTGGCTTCCTCTTGGTCCAGCGAAGAAGTCATAGTCATCGTGGTGGGAGTGGTGGTGGTGGAGGAGTGACACAGGTCTGAGATGAAGTCCTTGCATTGCGGGAAGTCCTTGTAGAACTGGTCCAGGTAGTCTTGAATCGCGTGGGAGGCTATGGGCAAAGGGTCGCTGGGAGACGCGGAGGAGTCTCCTCCAGACTCGCCCTCCTCCAGCTCACCTGCCGTCGTCGCCGAGTGGACGAGGTGGTGGTGGGTGTGCCTGTGCACGTGGTGGTGTTGGTGGTGGTTGTAATGACTGTTGTTGTGGTGATGATGGTGGTGGTGGTGATGACTGCTGTTGTTGTGCTGATTTCTTGTAGCTGTTGAGTTAGTTGAGTTGTTTGGCTGACCAGAGGGAAGGGGCTGCGGGAGAGGAAGGCCTGGACTACTGCTGTTCTGCATCTGCTGTTGCACTGCCACTTTGTTGTTCATGCACGGCGAGTCTTCGGAGAAGTCGGACGGCGACGGCTCGATGAACGTGTCGTCCACGGAACACAAAGCTCTCTCCAACGCCCCCAGTTCCCCTCGATTCAGCGTCCACAGCAGTTCTCTGATTTTGAGGAGCAGCGACCGGAAAGGACGGAACATTTCTGAAAGATCGAAGCGGTCCAAGGCGAGAGGACCGTCGGGGAAGATGAGAAGCCCTGAGACGATTGCGAGTCGAGGTATCGTGAACATGAGTGCAGGGTCGCAGCTGTCGACTTGGTCTTGACTTAACAACCCCAACTTGAGTGCCCTGGGAATCAGAAAAAAACAATTTGAATTCCGAAGGCTCTCTGACATTCATGACTCCTATCTTCCGCATATACTTAAAAATTGACACGACAAATCACGCGAAAGGAGAGTTGTGACATGCGGTGGAATTCTGGGAGCGCGTCTCACTTGTCACCTCCAATTTCCCCGTCTCTCTCTCCAAGTCAAAACCACTTTTCTAACTTTTACCCACTTCCATACATCAAAAGTACCGTTGGCTCTGGTGACTTGGTTTAAATACATTTATTGTTATTACACAAGTCGTCCGAATGAGCAGTGAACACACACAACACACACGACTCAGAAGTTGTTCAGCCGGTTTAGAAAACTCCTTCATATTATTATTGCAAACATCACAAGCTCAACACGATTGCGGTTGCACTTTGGATTGCAATTGTGAGTTGCACTGTAGGCTACGAGAATAATTGGAGAGTATCACGCTCAGTCTCAGCCCTACATACCCACATTCCCTTCTCACATTTTTCTCATGAACTAATCAAACACATTGTCATTCATCCTCAAGTTTTATATTCTTGCTGTGCAACTATCTCGAGGGACTAGCGGGGCTGCAGCCTGCAGGAAAACTGCATTTCTGCAGTTGGCAGTGGCAAATAAAGATAGAAAATATGTAAAGTAATAAGATACAACGGGGATGATGATAATGATGACCTACTCTAATTCGTGACCAAGAAGTGTCATCTCCGTATTTTACACGTCTGAGCTTGACAGCCAAGTTTGTGGGGTGTAATCTTTGATCGATCGAAGTCTGCTTTCGCTTTAGAAACATCTGCATGAATTCACATGATGATGGGTTTTTGATCTCGCCCTATAAAAGAGAGTATGTGTGGAGAAAGAAGCCTTTATCAAGTCAAAGGGGGGAGGTGGAGCGATGCCAGGTTGAGATGACAAGTAGATTGGATAATGGACAAAGACTGGAGGACAAAGCACAAGAGGAATCTGTGGTAGGAAGTAAAGCGCGTTTATTTTGTGATACTGTGGGGATGTGTAGAGGTTCTTTGTCCCACAGGGTGGAATAGAGATCACGGTTGTTCTACTAATACGTGCCAAGGACGAGGCTAGATAGCTGGAGAGATAGCAATTAGGTCGACACTATAGGAAGCTTCAGAGATGTAATAGGAAGTATACACGAGAGTCATTACACAGGAGTAATTAATCTCATGATGCTGCAATAATATTGAAGGAAAAAGTAACAGAGTTTTTCTGGGTGAAAGTAGTTAGCAGATTTGCTGATGCTGTGGGAAGTACTCGCCTGTGTAGTTTATAGTTTATAGTTGGCCCATTCTTCAGGGGAATTAATGGATGAGCAAGTGTAGCACTTATTGCTGTTATGATGACCAGGAAAAGCGAGGAAAACACATCTTCAAGCCCTTGAGAGTTCTTCAAAAGACTTTCACAACTCCAGTTCCAAGGGTATAAAAGTAGAGCACAAGAACTACGGGAATTTAGGAGATGGACTCCCGGGAGGGAAAGAATTACGGGCTCATCTAAATCAGATCTCTTCTGTGTCTTCTATAATATGTATGCTATATACTCTGCATATACTTCCTTCCTTCCACAGGGTCAAGGGAGACTCCTGACTGTGTCTATACACGAGTCAAGAGAAGTCATTACTTATACAAACACACACACAAACTACCTCACATATCTTGTAGATAGAATATACGAGATTAGCTAAACGACATTATATGCTGTCTAAAAGAATGGGTCTTGAATCGTGATTGGAGGGACCATCAATTATTCTTGCGCTTGAAAAACTCGAGGCAAAGGGAAAGTTATTGATACCTCTTGGGTTCGAAAGAGAAGTCCTACAGACACCTATAAATATTATACCCTTGTTTGTTTTCCCCCGTAGTCTACCATTAAAACAGTAGCTTTCTCTGAAGTTGATTGGTCTCTATCCAACAAGTCATTGTGAATTCTAGACGTCTCCCAAACGTGTAGAAGGGAATCAATATTCGAAGTATAAAAGGGAAGTTGGCTGGAGGAAGGTCATTAATTGATATGCATGAATTTGGGAGAGAAAGGAGATTGGAAATGTAAAAATGGAATATTAGGCGAGTGTATATTTGATTACTACTGGGATAAATGGATTAGTCTTGATTAGAGTGTAAGACTGAAGAAGATGAGTTTGATGGGAGAGAGAGAGAAGGAGCGAGAGAAGTGTGAAGTGTGGGATGGGATTTAACCCTGGCCTATATATATTTAACATTCATTTGGGTGAAACTGTGGTACAAATTGCCCCGTAAATAGTAACTCAGCCTTTTAGATGTTTCGTAAGCCCCAATGAAGAAAGTTGCGATGGGTCTAATGGTATAAATTATAAGTTGGATAATTTGTGTGGTAGTGAGGAACAGAAGGAAGGAGGAGTAGTGTGGGATCGCATAAAGTAGAAGTTGTGGCTTGGGAAAGTAGTCAGAGGAGTTGAGGAATATCATCCACCACGGCTATAAGGCCGTGTGGTTGAAGTTCCATGGACATTCGAATGGAAACAGAGAATAATGTGGGCATAAGTCCGTGTAATGGCTCGGATAAAGTCCAAATCTTTACACCCACCACCAACCACGGCTACTTAAGCCATAAGCATGGTAGAGAGTACTAGAGAGTTAGAGAACTCCTCTATAACTTCTGACTTCTTGCGAGGTGAGTGAGGGAAATCAACCCGACCTTCCTCATCGTATTTATCGACCAAAACTTATTCTTTCTTGGGTGCTGCAGCCTTTCTTGGGTGCTGCTAGACTGCTGCAGCACAAGAGCCTCTTTCAGATGAGGACGAGTGAAGAGAAAGGCCAACTGCAAAAGGCAGGCAATGCCAATCTCGTAATTCAATCTTCTAGTCTTCTCTGAACTATCGACGATAAAAGCAACTTTCAACGCCAACAAGGTGAAACTATTAAGGCAATCTTTACAGCGATGAACGAGCTTTCTCCTCTTCAGCACGAGAATATGGAAACAGGGATTCATGAATCTGCTAGGAATGTGCAATTTGTCTAAAATGTAGCATATTTTTTATGCTTTCACTCTCAAATTTGGGCTACATAATACATACATATTGAATTTGTTGGCTTTCAATTTTAGTATAATTTTATTTCTTGGAAGTGTTTTGACTCCCACATACGCTGTTACAAGTGAAAAGGGAATACAAAGCTCCGAAAAATCTAAACAATTCTAGTTTCTGGAAAAAGAGACACTCAAAGTGAATGTAAGGAGATTTAGGAAATGAGGGAGGGTGACGTGCACTTAAGGAGAAAGAGGGGAGTAAAACAATTCGCAGTAAAAGTTCATTTCAGAGTCTTAACTGGTCTTCTTTTTGTAGGTTATGAAGACGAAATGCCGGGGTTTGTTTAACCCTAAAGCTAGCTTACGTAAAGAAAAAGAACTCTCTATATATCTTTTCAATCGTGGCATTGCTTTTAGGATCATCTGTAATCAATCACAATTTCCACCCTAATGTAGAAAGTCTTGAGTTTTCTGCATACAAACGAAAATGACCGTGAGATGAGCAAACATTTGAGCTTTCATGAAATCATGCCGATTGAGTGGACGGCTGGACGCCTCCTCGATTACGCAATATATAATCTTGTCGTGCAAACAAAAGCTAAGGAGAAGATGGGATTGACTTGCAATTTTGGATATTACGATTAAGGGTATAAAGGTCAGAGTACGTGAAGATAGAGCTGAGTCACCGAAATGGCATTATTGGGGAAAGTTTCGCAACACTGAAGGACTACACATACGATAGGAGACAGGGAAACAGTTTCGGATGAACAAGTCACAAGTCTCCGAAGTTTTTACAGTAGGAAAGTAAAAGGCGTTGTTGCTGGTGAATTGGATTTGAATAGAAAGACTCAGAGAAGAAGGATAAACTGTCAAGGCTTATACTCTCCTGGAACTCATTGTATTTTCTTTCACTGAAGGGACAATAAGAATTTTAGCTGTTGGGAGAACTTAAGAAGTTGCATGAAACAGTCCTACTGTAACTATATACATACAAGACATACTGGAGAAAGACGTGCGAAGAATTCAGAATAAGTTTCGAGGAGCTGCAAGTGGGGAAAACTAACTTTCACCCAGACTGGCTTTCTTTGGATGATCTACTCCGTAAGAATTGTAAGAGGAAAGACGCTCCTGTGTGTGTGCACCGGCCTCACAGTCTACCAGGAATCATTAACCAGACTCTCTGTTACCTACATGCTTAAGTCGTAGGCTGTGTTGAGGGGGATGTGAAACCTGATCTCTTTTACCCTTAGGGGTACTTACACTAGTACTTAGGGAAATTTGATACTCGGAGCTTTAAAGTGAATAATACGAGACAGAGTTTGCACGACAGCCACTCAAACGGAGCTAAAATTTTTGATAACAGAATAACAGTCCCCTATAAGTAAGTAAGTAAACTGAAAATTATACAGAATTAGGTGTGGAGACTCACTTGTTAGGAGAGTGAAGAGGAAAATGGGCTTAAGTTCCTTAGAATAAGAATGCTAGGTATCTATTTCGAAAAAGACTAACTAAGTATGACGTAAAAGAATGTATAACTATGAACGAGCATAATATGTTAGTGTGTGTAGTAGGGAGGGACTTTCAGTGGGTGTCTTAATAACTGATGTCTGTCTGTTCTACAAAAAAAATGATTTCCCTCAGTTGTTAGATGTGGAGAAAGCTGAGAAGGCTGTTATTCAAGGACTATGTTACTGTGTGGGGAAAATGATCAATAGACGCCACAGAGATTAAGTTTTCGCCTACACGTCACAGAATGAAGCAAATGACATATACAGTTTCCTGAGTGAAAGTATATTCCTCCTGTGACTTTACATGTTTGTGAAGAGCTATCGGTTTCATCTTGGGTGACAGTCTGACTGGTGCTAATTAGTTAAATACCAACATAAACCGCTGGAGCTTAGAGTGGTGCTAGGAGAGAAACTAGAGAAAGCCCGCAGTTCTGCAGCCCACGACTTTGGCTTTATTTAGATTTCGACTGTTGGTGGATGTTTATTGCTCTGTGAGTCTCTCCCGAAGTTCTGAGAGGAAAAGAAGTCTCGAATCCGCTGCTATCTCGTTCGGACTAGACGTTGAATTATATAGCGATTAGCATTAGAGTTCAAAACTCGAAGAGAATGGGATTTCTTGAAAGACTTTCCGGGTTGTTTTTAATTAAGTGAATTATATACCCTGGGAAGCGAGTCGTTTTAGTTGACTTGTCGGATGCGTGTGTTCACTGTTCACATTCAATAAAAAGATGATTGAATAAATGTGACTGGGCGTTGGGTTGTCGGAATAATTCTGGGTTATTATTTCAATCAGTAGAGAAAAGGGCAGAGATGTGTGGAAAGTAGGAAAAGGATCGATAGAGTGAGAAGTGGATTGAAATAGAGCCCATACACATGAAATGTCGTGAGATTGCTTTTTCTGTGCATTGAATTGGAAGTTCTTTTGGAGAGAGACAGTGACCGGATACTGCTGCCAGGGGTAATGTGGGTTCATTGAAAAGGACTTGTTTCAGGAAATCTTACCTTTGAAGTGTTTCGGAGAAAAGAACCGTAATGGCTTGTTGAGCTTCATACTCATGAACGGTTTTAACAGGAACCATGGCTGAAACGTAGCACAGCTCAAATTCAGCAAACAGGCGGTCCAAAATTTTAAGGGACTCGCATAATTTTTCTGTAAACTCAGGTGGGTTCCGAAAACATTGTTCTCGCAATTGGATTCTGACGTTCTCGAGACTTTTGACTAGAGCTTTGGCCAACGGTCGCATCGATGCTGATTCCAACTCTCTATTTAAGATGTTTGATCCCGCAGCCAGACACTGAAAAGGAAATCAAAACGTAAATCCATACGAATAATTTACGAATTAGTTGGTACATCGATATGGATCTCGAATAGATAAGGGAATATATTCTGGAGGAATAAGGTACATTGGCACATTCTTTTGAAGGAAAAGCGACAGGATTTTTGTTTAGCTATCAGATTTTATACATCAAACAATTCTTTGTTACATGCTGAAGGAAATCGAGTACTAATATTACCAAGTTATTTTCCGTGAAACGTCAACGTCAAAATAAAAAGAGGATATGTGCGAAAACAAAAGATTCACGAGGAAGACAAAGTAATGCATTAGTCATATATACTTTATTGTTTGACGCGTGTCTGCAACGTGAGTGTATTCAAAAGTCACCTTTGATGATGATCATCTCGAATCTCAAGCTTGTATATTCTGTATTCGTGAACAATGTGTGTTTTTCTTCTGAGAAGTATCCATTAAAAATTTATATTATTTGTTCCAGAAAATCTTTCTACTTTCTATGCAGTAAATACTACATTCGAACGATGTACGAAGTTACCTACAGAAGACGCATAGGATCGCATATACTCGTATTTGAATTCTAAAGGAGGAATTGATTTTATGATCGATATGTCGTCAATGTCGTATACATAAATGTGAATTCTCTATTTCGTAATTCTGAATCTTGAAAAAGAACGCTTGTGTGCGAAACCGGTTGATTCTAGAATTTGATTTAAGAAGAGGTTTTGATATTGATACGTGTTTGTGTGGTCGTTTAAGACGTGATGGTGGATGGTCGTTGGTGGAAGTCTTGGGTGAGGGTAATGAAATAAAAGGAGAGAGCAAACAGAGAAAGGAGGGATGTAATATTAAGGAATGGTGAGAGCCATTAGTGCGATTATATGAGATGGACGGAAGACGTGCTGGTTAACTCACTGGACAATCGTGAGGGGAAAATGACATTCGAAAGGTTGGTGAAAGTATAGAAAGACTTTTACCTCAGCTCCGAACCAAAGTTGACCTGCAAGATTTTCTTGAAGCACATCATCTGGGAATTTGGCCCGGAAATCTCTCGGTGCTCTGTCCTCTAGAATCACCTCGTCCATGATCATTTGGCAAATGTTCAACACCTACGAAACAACACAAGTGTCAGTAAACTTTCTTTCTTGCTTGTACAATGTGTGTCGCATAAATTGCAGAGATTTTGCAAATCCCTCAGCAATCTTGAGTCCTGTAAATAAATACTCGGTGCTCCTTGCTCGCTACCCGCGACTACCCACATGTTGTAGTCCGAAACCCTAAAACCCTTAGCACACTTGCCTTTTCCTTCCGTTTGTTTGCTTTCATTGCAAACTACAAAATACTACAAACACGGAACTGGGCTAGGGATATACTCTTAAATACATTATTATTATCCTTTTACTCTAATTCCGTGTAGACACACACAGTGCAGACAACCGGTTGTCTCGCGTATTTCGGTAGAGCCCGGTACGTATTAACCTAAAGTAAGAAGTGAATGCTCCAGTTGCTTCCTTCTACCACCACTCCCATTATGAATTGTACATCAATCACGACTATATTGCCTTGTAGCTTTGGGGATTTGAAATGCGGAAAGACAAACACAGCATGGAACAAATGTGACTGCTCATTATGTGGTGAAAGTAATAGAATGCTGTGTACGTATGGTTGTCTCTGAGATTTCGCTTCGGGTGAATTATCTGCCACTTTCTCTCCATGTTCTGTAATCAAACTCTCGTGTCATGCAGACTTTTCCCTTGCACCCGGAAATCGTAGACTTAATTAAAAACTTTTTCGTCCGTCCAATATCCTGGAAGGTAGGATCTGCTTCTATCTGGTCTTGGGAACTAAACTAATTCGGAAGCGAAATGGGCTCGAGGACGTAATTCTAGAAGACTTGTGTGCGTGCAGTGAAATTACGAGTTCTTAATATTAGAGTAAGAGTCACATTACTAAATAATAAGGCTTTACCTTGTCTTGGCATTGTCTCAAGTTGTTCACTAAAGCGTTGCATCTGTCTGGGTCTTTCCTTCCATCAAAGGAGTCCAGCTCTGCAGCCACGGCGTTCAGGTCCTCGTCAGCATAAAAGAATTGAGCTAGAAGGCTCCCATCCGTTTTCTGAAATACAAATGAAATTCAATGAGATTTGAAGACAGGGAAATATTGGCATACCACATTATGCAATGAAAATAACAATAAATGATAAAGGAG
>JAQGAC010001655.1:0-12986 GCA_034696585.1 Isotomurus maculatus | reverse complement strand
TTTTATCTTTGTGAATGTAGGCTCTTTAGGATAGTCTCGTATGTGTGTTGAGATATATAATTCTCCTTCTCCCAGCTTAATTGCTCCATAAAGGAACTCTTTCTCATAAATCATTCAAGCCTTATGGCACAGCCCAGTTCCCTATCGCTTTTCCATTCAAGAGTAAAATGATAATGATAGCGAAGCAGTTGAAAGACGAGGAAAGCGAGAAGAGCAGCAAGTTACTAGGAAATTCATTCCATATGTCATTTCCACCCGCTCCAAAAGCCACCGGAGCGAAGTTGTTAGACACTTTGAAGCTTAACGCTTCAAGTATTACGTGTGATGCCTACTGAAGCTCGTGGGACTTACACAGCGAATGCAATGTTGTGCTTGAACAATAGACACACACTCTCATAGTCATACAGAACATGACAAGGACAAGAGGAAAGGGAACTCAAAATTCATATATACAATTGTCTCATCACGTAAGCCTGAGGATTCATCAGGAAGAACTGCAGACGCCAATACGCTTCCACCACAAGTCACCACAAAATCCCTACAGATATATATGCGAAATCTGCATTACCATTTTATATCGAATTTGCACAGACCCATACACTTCTACAGACACACACTTCAGAGTAAACCGTAAGCCTGGAGTGAAGGACTCGAGAAAACAAATTCGATTGCCTAATTTCATCCGAAGGAAAGTGAAGGAGTGTCTGGGAAAGTCTCTCTGCTTGTACAAATAGTCTTAGGAGTATTTTCCTATTTTGTGTATCTGTCTGGCACACCAAGGCACGTAATAATAAGTCATTTTAAACTTTCTCCTCTGCAAGGAAACTTCCACTTTCCTCCCACACCACCCAAAAGACGGGAGCCTTTCTTCCTTTTCCGTAGTTTGTGGCTGGAAGTAAACACTTTCTCAGATGGAGAAAGCGACCCGAAGAGAACGAAGCTCTTTCTCTGAAGCTTTCCCCTGTGTGCCTTGATCAGTCGAGTGGAATGGAATGGCAGTTTGTGGCCCCGTGGTCTTCTAGTGGCTGTGGCAGCAGCAGCAGACTTGGTCTTGGTGGTAGTAGGGTTAAGTTTTATACACATATATCCATCACATAATAATACGTGTCAGGTCAGATAGAAAAGAGATAGGTGAGTCTACAGAAATAAGGGGGGATAAAAATGGGTATTAATTTTCGGAGGGAAATCTCTTTCTCTGGGAGAGACAGGATTTCTGAGCTCTCCAGGAGGAAATCCGGACCAAAGGGAGAATAGAGAATACTATAAAGTATTCCATTCCTTCGTTTGGTAGGCACAAGTCGTTCCACTGTTTGGAGGTGCTATTACAACTCTTTGTGAATGCCACAGAGCGTGCCAATGGTATAACAAATCGGAGTTTCATTCACAGACAAGAGAGTCCGAGAGGAATAGCTTTCTCCTCTTCTGCATTACTCTGCATGCTTAAGAAAGAAAGGCAGTAGGTCTGATAGGGTAACTTCTAACTTCCTCTAAGTAAAAGAGAGGCCATAAGGAGGGACAGTAGGCCAGTAGTGAGTCAAACATACACACACACACATAGTCACACATTTGAACTATTTCGCATAGCCCCCTCAAGCACGTAATATGTAATATACCATTTTTGGTGGAAACAGAGAAAGTGGAGAAAGAGACAGAAGGAGGAAGTGCGGTGGTGGTGTTGGTGAGGAGGCAACCGTCGTTCATAGGGCAGCCTACACGGAGAAAGCACGTTACCAACTTACACACATTGATTTTGGATCCAGTCCAGGACGAAGGAACATCAGCAGAGGAGCAGCAGTAGTAGAGTAAGCGCCTCACAAACTTCTACCCAAGACTTAAAGACTTGTCTCACTCACTTAGGAAGGCAGGAGACAGTGTGTCCCACACTTTGTTCCGTCAGTAGGGGGTAGTCAGTTTTCTATTTTAAATCATTCTAGATTCTAGAATATTTGCTTACTTTCCCCATTCCTCTATTATCTGCACTAGCCATCCACACCCAGAGATTATAATTTGAACCCCATTAGCACCAGCACCACCATCTCAAACTTCTCACCTTGTTTGAAGACATTATAAATATAATTCTTAGTCTACAGGTCATAGGCCAGAGCTCGGTTAGAAAGAAGAAAGCAGCTTAGTAATTTGGAAGAAAAGTTCTCTGGTCGCATTTATTCCTCCTACTTTCTGTGTTTATCTAAAAGAAGAGTTCTCTTTCAACGGTACGTCTACTAGGCTTATTAGTTAACTCTGTATAAGAGTGCGGGAAGGTGTGGAGAATCCAATCGAAAAAGAATCGACAAGAAAGAAGCTTCTTTCACTAATGGAGATAGATGAATAGGCAGATTTCTTTTTTAGATAGCCACGACGAACTTTCTCCCAAGTTTCCCCGTGTACATTTTTTTCACTCACCATTCATTTAGTTACAGAAGAAGCAGACCACCGTTCAACGTTGCTACTGCTTCCACTCACCACACGTCTCTACGTACACGTATAAATACAATACTGTAGGACACGACGGGAATCTCCATTTATATCTTATCAATATACCATCAAGATCTCTAGTAGTCAATGGATCTTTTGTATCAAGTGGATATTACTACCTAAGTAGGAGGTGGAGTAGCACAAGATAGATTGGGAAAACGAGACAAGGACACAGAGGAGAGAATAAAGAAGTAAACGTGATCTATTCGTTACACATCGTGCTGAAACACTGAGTGAAAGTCCCTCGTGGGAAATCTCGTTCGAGTTATTATTTTTAATAAAAATCTTCTTCCCTTGTAGTTCTCTGCCTCTGTGGTGTCCTCAAAAGAAGAGATGAGTCGCAGGAGTCTCAGAATCTTCTGATGATGGGAATCCCGAGGTAAACTTTCTTTGAGCAAGAAGAAAGTAAAGTAGAGTTTCACCTTTTTTCTTCTCCCAAACTGACACTCTTCAGTCGTTTACATCCTACATTGCCTTAATTTAAACAAACTGAAGACGGAGGATCACACTCAAAGTCGCACGACTTTAGGAGAGTCGAACAAGTTACCTACGCTATTATCGTATCATCGTTGACTCGTGAGACTAGCTTACTTTACGGCGTAAATAGTTAGTACGCATCCGACTTTGCTCTACCAAAAACTTTCTTCCTGTTACACAGTGTCAAACTCCGAAAGCAAAAGCATCTCACTTTCTCCAGTTCCCTAGTTCTCCAGTGTACCTTGTGTATTTGCTTCTGAGTCTCTTAAACCATCATAATCATCATCTTCACCTCATCTACTTCGTCAACTACTTTCATCACCGTCATAGCTTTCCGATTCTCTACATTCTACTTAAGCTGGACTAAGTCAAACAGTAACAAAAGAGAGAGGAATAAAAAGTGATACTGCTTTGCTTAAGTGAAAAGGAAGGAAAAGAGAAAGTTCAAGTTTGTCGTGGTGGTTCTTTCTCTCCTTGTCATTAAGGTGTGTGTGTGTGTGTGTTGAGGTAAAGTAGAGAAGCCTGAAGGCAGAAAGACTACTCAGAATGCTCGAGAATAATTTACCACACTTGGCTCTCTCGTTGGCTCTTCTTCCGTTCACCTTTCCATCTTCTTGATCCTTCATCCTTGTCCTGGGCTTAGAGACATGTACACAGCCAACTTATTGACTCATCCTGGACTGCTCGGAAGGAAGAAGAATCAGGAAAGCCAGGTGATCAAAGGAAGCCAAGGATTGGAAGGAAATGTGGATTCTCTTGGCTGGCGTTCTTATGGTAAGCCAATCACATTAACATTATTCATTCAGGAACAAATTGTGTGTCACATCTTAGCACTAAATCAGAATTGAAGAGCCTCTCTATTTGAATTGGTAATTTTGAGTGAGTCTTTTTCCACGCTGGTGAATTCACTACTACACTTCCTCCGATGTAGTCAGTCTTTGAGTGAGTTGTGACTACTGAGCCTCAGGCTGTTAGAAGTAGCAGTGAAGTACGAGTGAGTAATTGCCTCCAGTTCTGAAGCTGATAGGATCTATGTATGAATATATTATAGTGTAGGTGTGTATGCCGTTGTCATCAATTTGTCCGTCCGAATTCCAAGCAGGAGTGTATGTGTATTATATATCCCCATTAGAACTCATTCAGTGTCATTACGAGTGACAAAGTTTGGCTTTTCCGAGAAGAAAACGACGAAAGAAAGGCAGTTTCTTCAGCTTGTGAAAGTCATCTGGAATCTGGGGTAAAGTTGGTAGTTTTATTCAGGGTTGTGTAGGAAGAAGAAGACGAAGCTTTAAAAGTACTTTCTCTCTCGTCATCTTGAGTGAAGCCAAAGAGAATATAATGGCATTATGAAAGTTTAAGGATTTACAATTGACTGGGGATGAAAGGAGTTGGAGTTGGAGAGCCTATTCTCATCTTCCTCTTTGAGCTAATTTGGACGTTTCTCGCCCTTTGCTTTCTCTCTGCAGTGCTACTTGCTAGGATTTGTTCTCTACTGTTGCTACAACTCATCTCAACAAGCCAGAAGGCATCGTCGTGGTGGTGATGCAGACAATCCGTCCGGAAGTCCTTCTTCCGCTCCTATGATGAGACGAGCCATCGTGGCTGCAACCTCTGCTGGTGATCCAAGTAGTGCTGAAGAGGATGATGGTGAGGACGTTGGTGGTGGTGGAAGAAGAAGAACCGGAGGTGGGTGTACCAACCTACTTAACCGCAGTCCACACAGAAGGTCATCATCTAATCATCCTCACCACCACCAACGAAGACTTTCTCCATCATCAACTCCCTCATCCCTTGCCGCCCTCATTCCCCTTACCAGTTGCCTTTACGATGAAATCTCCGATAGAAATTGCGATCTTCCACACAACCAACCTTCGCCTCAACCTACACTCCTGACTGCACACAGGGAACAACAACTTAGACAAATCAAATTAGAGATCAATGCGCTATCATGTCGGTTGGGAATTGGGCAGATTTACCGAGGTACGTATCCGAATTAACATCCCAATAAACCCCATCACCTTGTGTATATTGTGTAGAGTGACCCGTAGAGAGATTCCGTTCCCAAATCCCAACTACATCTTTCACTTTCACCCCACCACTTTCTCTTTGCTCCCACTTCCTGCACGTTTGATCATCTGCCTGCAGAAGAATATTAGAAAAGCACACAAAGCAGCAGCAGTAGCACAGCAGCAGCACCTATAAACTTGCAGAGCTTTCCTTTTTATACCATTCTACACACAAAGTAGCAATAACTCTGTTATAGGACAGCGTATTGCCTCAATCTGTCCCTTCTGGGTTAGCCCAATACACCACACTGCAGGCAAACGATGACATTAAAGAAAGCCACACTTCCACCACCACCACCACCACCACAACCTTTATTAAAGAGAGCGATTGAGGGAGTGGTGGAAGTGATGGAGGTGGCAGGAAGAGACTCTCGATTTACCTTTTGTCTAAATGGATCTCTCTTGTTACAAACACACACACACACATGTGGGGAAAGTTTAATATGTAGAGAGAGTTGTGGAGAGAGACTATTGTGGTAGATGGATGTGGGTTGCATTGTGTTTATTTGAATAATTCAGACCCGCAACATGAAAGTCGACATGTGGCTGTTGGACCGACGATGAGAACGAGACACATATTTGTCCAGCCTGTCGTAGGTCGGAGGTATGATTGCAGACAAGGAGAGAGAGGAGGACGTGGTGGACACGAACTGAATTCTCGAGGAGGCTTGAGAGACACGATGACAATGATGGTAGGAGAGGAAGACGGGGGTAATAATAATAATGTCGTCGGTGGTGGTGGTGGTGGTAGCTACTGGGATGAAGATGAAGTGCTCGAGAGTAGTGATCGATCATTGGAATCATCTTCATTAGAAATGAGCTTCCTCTCTTCTTCCTCAACGCTTCCGTCGTCAGTTGTTTCAGTAGAAACAGCCAGCGGTGCTAATCCTCCTCCTCCGTCTCCACTTCATGCCACGGGTGATCACAACCTCCGTCGTCCTCGTCATCATCCTCAGCGACAACATTTCATTTACTCCGAAAGAGAAAGGAGACTCCAACTGATTCGGATGGAGATCGAAGATCTCACTCTCCAGCTTAGTTCGCTTAGCGGAGGTAAATTTTGGCTGTGGACGTAAATCGTAAAACACACTATAGCTTTATTGTCTTTCCTGTTGGTGGCAGTGCCAATGGGGATCCTCTTTTTAGTCTGTCTTAGTTAGTGGGAGTGTTGGTGGTGTTGTTGGTGATGGAGAAAGGCCCAAGGAGTTTGGTGCAACTCCAGGGGGTCTTCTTCTTCTTCTCTCTCCTGTGTCTGAAAGATAACAATAAGTCTTGTTTAGATCGCAAAATAAATGACCACCACCAGCAACATCAAAACCATTGCCACTACACAGACCAATGACTGTCCAGGAATAAGACACGGACTTAGATTCAATACGGAGAGAGACACACACAGAGAGAGTTATTTACTTTCTCCGAGAAACCAAACCTCTCAATTATTTATGTCAAAGCTCATTGATCATTGAAGAGAACGCGTAGTTCTTGGAACTGAATTGCTTCACTAAGCAAAAGGGTTATGTTTATGTTATGCAGATAAGCCTTAGGATACGATGGAAGTATAGCCTCATTATTTTGCTTTCATTTCTCATTCCAAAAGTAAACCCAACTCTGGTCGTGGGTACCTAAGCAGCGAAAAACCAAGTACGAAGTTCATGAGAGTTCTGTGTAGTCCACACAGTGTTTTCCTGACCTCATTGATTTCATCACAAATAAGTTAAGCAATCACGTTGTTCTCTATAAACCACACGAGGATCGAGCATCGAGACATACGAGAGAAAGGAAAAGCGTTATTGTGTTTCGAAGGAATTCGGCATTAGCTGAAGTGTAGGAAAAGTACTAGAGAGAAAGAGGCACAAGTGGAGGACTACAAAGTAGGAGCACATCCGCTTATTACCGCATGCACATCACACATGCTAATAGAGGAAACGGAAAGGGAAAAGGGAGACACATTAGAGAGTCGAAAAAGTTATTTTTCTTTTCCCATTACACAGAGAGTTTGTTTAAATGCCGATGGGGAAAGTAGGGGAAAGAAATAAAAGTCCGATATGGCTGAGTGCAACTTGAGGCAATTGCATGTCCAGGGGAAAATGGAACTCACATACTTATGTATAGGGAGAAAGTTGGATACAAAGTAGACAAGTTTATATATTTGTATGTAGGACAGTTTGTACAAGTCGATGACTACTGTAGTCTATATATGATGATGAAATAGAAGTGTCGAAGTTTTTTAGTTCGCTGCACACGAACAAATTTCCACTTTCAGAACAATCGTGTAGGATAAAACGACCTGGAAGGATAGATATACAGAAGAGGAGAAAACAAACGAGAGTTCACAATGTTTGCATGACAAAACTTTTTTACTTCTTTTGTGCCACTATACATATGAACTTTGTGTGTGTGTGTGTTTCTATTAGACAGAGCAGCGTGTGTGTATCAAAAATTGACAAATACACGTTCTTCCTAGTCAATATTCATTTCATGTATTTCTCGGCTAGAGTGTAAGTCGTAAGTAAGTAGGAGAAAGGTAGAGAGGTTTGGTTATACCCAAATCAAACGTCTGTACATTCACAAACACACAACATATTCGCTCGACAGTTCTGGCAGACACCAAAGGCAGAAAAGATGAGTGGGTTTCGTATTTCAAATAATGCTGAATTGCTTTTTAACGATTGCCTGAAAAAGTAGTACAGCATGAGAAAGCACTTTTGGCACTAAATCCACCTCGATTCTCACTACACTCGCAGTATATCCAAGTGTAATGCGCTTTCATCTTTCTCTCTGAAACGATATCATTCACGAGCGGATGGAGAAATCGAATTTCCCTACCATATTGCTTGCATCAAGTCAGTCTGTCAAAGTCACATATTATACGCCAGTAGCAGGCAGACATGTGAGATGGAAGAGTTTCATAAAAGGCTAAAAGGTATGCATATAAGATTATTGAATTTCATACTAAATGAATTACCATAAAGGAATGAGGTTAAGGGAGGGGGCGAGGTGAAATTATATATAGTTTCAATAAGTAAATTACAGGGATGCTGCTGGTGAGCAGTGGTGCAGGTTTCAGCCAACTAGTAACAATGAGCCTGCATTCTTATTTGATGAGATGGAATTGCTTTTGAAAAGAAAGTGGGGAGACTTGCATACTTAGAATTAACCTGTTTTACATAAGCCACTCTAATCTTATTGAAAATGTAAGGAGAGATTTTTTGCCCGAAGTAAAAGTATTAGTCGGAGAAAGCAACAGACTAAGTAAGTAATGTAATCTTGTTGCTTTCATTTTTAAAAAACCGTGTACCTTTCATTATTGCTAATCAGATTTCGTTTCTCTGTTGAACATTGTGTAAGAATAAATAAGAGCGTTTCTAAAGGAGGCTGCTTTCTCCATCCGGATGATTGCTTCCATATGGGTTTTCAAAAGATTGCTTAAGCATTAACTTAAATATACATGCCCTTCTGGTAAATTACTTTCTTGTTCGCCATTGTGAATACATAAGCAGAAATTTCCTGGAGAAAACATTAGAAGAAAGGGCTTTTCTTAAATGAACATCCGCATTCATTAAAAGTATTCTGCTTGTTTGAACATTTGGGCATTCCTGGTAATAAGGATATGTAAGTAGGTATTTACTTATGTAGGTATACGAGCGGAATGTTTAATGCAAAGTCTAGCAGACTAGGACAAAAGGAACAGAAGGGTCCATGACCATCATCGTCATAAAATCCTTGTTCACTATGAATGAAGCTACACAAAGCAATCAAACATTGCAAATGCATGAAAAACTCACATGTGTACACACACACATCTGCTTAGAGCCAGCTTGAATAGATGAAAAAGTTAGTTTGGCTGAGGTGGAGGTTTTTGATGGTACAACTAGCACCAACTGAATACTAACTAATATGACTTCTATCAACTATAAAATATACGAGAAGTGTTGAGTGACTGGTGGTGTGCCTCCAGAGATGCCTTCTAACTTTCACTCTCTTCTCAACTTCAGGTTGCTGGAATATTTACTTTGTTCTTTATCTTCCAGTTGATCAGACGGGTGCGTCAGAAAATAATCATGCTGGAGGGTGTAGCATCACATCGTCAGAATTAGAAGGTCGAATCATTTCATTTACTTCTCTCTCTCTTCCGCGTGTCTCTCCTTACGCTTCCTCGTGCTTTTTCAAACTATTTACTTAGTAAATTAATCTCTGGAGTTATTTACGATTGTTTCGAGTTTTCTAGTTTGTACAAAGTGAAAGCTGAAAGTGGCAGAAGCAGATGTGTAACTGCCACTTCACAAACTTTCACTCTCACACTGTGCGCTTAACTAACATATTATATATGCAAGTATATACTCTCTATCTCTTCTTTTTGGTGGCAACTGGCAACTTCTCTCTAATATAGCGCAGTTCAATTCAAATTCACTTCATGATTTTAATAAGATGGAAAGCCAAAGTGAAAGGACCAGAATTAATTAAACATTCCAAGCCACATCCTCTCTCCTTCTTTTCCCACTCTGAATCTGCGCTTCATTTAATTTCTTCATGATAAATGCGTTTAATGGAAACATGTGACTAGAATACTGACACTAACTTGTAAGTGTGACGATGGACGTGTTTGTGTGATCTATGTGGATACAATCACATTCGAATAATTAATGACTCACATAAAGTTTGTTTGTGAATTCAGGTCTCGTTTACGACCCTTCGGATTCAGATGTAGATGAGACGGAAGCTTTGATGAATAGTTACTCCATATCTATGTCTACCCATGACCTGCCGAGTTATGATGAAAGTGTCATTTTGGAAATGAACGAGTCTCCACCGCCGTCTTATGCTCAGTGTGCTCATCTTTATTCTCCTCCTCCTGCCAACCACTTTCTTCCGTAATAAATGTTTAAGCTTAAGAGACGACGAGCCTCTCAAGTCTCAAGAATCGAAGGAAGCTGGTGGGAAGGGTCAAGTGGCTACTTATGAAGGAGTCTCGACTCCCGAGACTCCATCGGACACTCCAAACGCCCAATATCTAACCAACCGTGAGATTTATTCTAAAATGGGAAAAGTAAATCTTTGTCTTGTATGAGTGTATACACAATCTCTGTTGGAGTATATAGAGAATCCTCTCTCGCAACCTTCTGCCTTTGAAGAAGCAATCTAGCTTAAATAAGAAACCTCTTGAACAGGATCTCCAGGCAGCCAGGCGACACCCGGACATTAATTCCAAGACAATGTCCACCTCTCTTCCACTCCAGCCTTCGCTTCACTACCAAACTACCAAAAAACCTAACTACTCACATCTCACTCAGAAAACATGTTCAACTACTTGTAAAGGACAAAATGTCTCAATGTTTCTTGGAAATGTTATCACCGTCATTCTAGCGAATCTCTGTCAATGTGATCTCGTAACTCTTGTTTTGTATTCTTCTCAACCAAAACATCATCATCAATGTTGTCTCCACCGTAATAAGCTACTACTAACTAACTAACAGCTAACACTAACTAAGCTACTTTCTCTGTATAATGTTACAAATCTTAGACCTGTCCACCTGACAGATTATTTACAGTTAAGATATCATTGAGCGACAGCAACCATTGTGATCCTATTGTATCCTCATGTGTAATGTGGTCTTATTGGCCTTCTCCTCCCGTGTCTGTGTGTACACGTGTCACGTGTCATGTGTGTTTTTAGGTGTGATTAGTGATTTTCTTGGCACTAAAGCAGAGTCTGTCATAATGAATTATATTGTATGAGAATAGTTTTGCTATGTGAGTGTAGTGTGACTATTGAGGTCCCTCCTTGTATGTCGTGCTTCTGTAATAATGTGAAAGGGTAATTTTTCATACATAAACGGATATGTAATGGAAGGTTCCTTCGAAATAGAGTGGGCACATTTTATGAGCAATGACTAATGACCAAGAAAATTATTGGCAGCAGATTATAATACGAATATACTGAAGGGAGAATGGACAAATGCCAACTTTATTTCTTTTGTTAGAAAACAGTAAAGGGAGTATTGTTAAGCATGGCCCACTTTCCCTTTTATTCTTCTTTTTTGCTCCTCAAATTCCGCGAGTTGATTAGGCAAAGGTGATCGATCAATGTAAATCTACGTTCTTAGGTAGCCTCCTTTCATGTTTAAACCAATTCTATACTATTGCATTTTATCATACAGCTATTATATATCGTACTATTGTGTAAATTCTCAGTAACTGTAAACTCACTTCCTGTACAAACCGTGAAAGCATCATCTTTATGTAAACTGACTTTTTACCACTAATTTATTCATTGATTGTGTCATGGCCTACAATTTACAAGTTAAATTTCTGAAAAAGTGTGTTCGCATTGTGTGCTAACGTGCTGACAGTTGTAGGGAAATTCAGTAAATTATAGTTCAACAAAGTAAAAGTAAAGAATAACCCTAAATTCGTAGTTTCCTTGCTAGGTTTTCAACTTTTCATGCATTAAAATGCATTTCCATGAATTTGGAATGATTCTATGACTCTGAATTAATGATTGTCACTCCCCGTGTTCAATTCTTGTTATTGATTACTCTTCTATTACAATAGTAGAAAACTAATTTATATTTCATCAAATATTTCTGTTTGCTCAAATCAAACAATGTACGACAATAAATATACTATTTTTGTGTCTTTGGTGCACGCTTTGACAAACCTGATACTTTGTTCTCCTTTGTAAATCTGAGATCGTGTACTGCGTCACCTCTAAGAGTAGTCGAAGGTGAAAGTGGAATTCCATGTATTCCGTGCTTTATTGTGTTTAGTACAAAACAAAAATACTTTTGTTATTTGCTTCCGTCGTTCCATCTCCGTCTTTTTGTTAAAGAACTCAACCACGCCATGACTTACTTGTATATGAACTCCGCAAATTCGTGCAAAAACAATTACTGTCACTAAGAATAGAGACCTCATGACCTCATCCACTTAATTCCTGTGACTCGGAACTATTTCTCATTGATGTATCTATCGAGTACAAAATAAATAGCCGTAGGATTAGGCTCTCTGTTCATGGCCAATTCGATCCACGTCTCTCTTGTATATACAAAAGCTATCATCAGTTCTCATTCTCTGCACTATTTGTTTTGAAGGAAAGTAACTTATTTATGTGAAATTGAGTTCGTAAGTGAAGTACGCTGTGAGGAAATTGAAGTAGTGTTGTTTTTCACGAAGCATTTGGTCGGCTTAGAAAGTCTTGGAGAGGAGGAAAGCCGTTCGATTTCCTCTTTAATGACGACTCCAGACACTTCTAGATGTCATGCATGGCCTAAATTCATGAAATAAGTCTTTACATAAACTGTTTCCTCTGCAATCTGACAAATTTCCATCACCAGTTCACCACCCGCAGCCACACACGCAGAGAAGAACTAATTCTGTCCAATAAAACATTGCATACACTGGAATGACAAGATTACTAGAAATGTTCAAATCAGATTTTGAACATATATCTCAATAACCTTGTGTACATAAGCTTAGGAATTCCCAGTAGACACGGAGAGAACAGCCGTCCTAAAATTCATTGTCATTGGGTTCGTTTACTGTCTAAAGTAATATTTCCCCACAGAGCTATTCATGCATTAGAGACTGAGATGGAGAAGGAAGCAGGAAGTGAAAGGCCCACTTCAGAACCTCTTTTAGTGAAATATTCTCTTGTGATCTGTGTAAGCTCCTACAGAGCGTTTCCTTTCCGGATGTTCCATTAGCCTTTGGGAGGATGGTTGCAGTGAAGCAGACAAAGAAGCCAGAGAAGTCATGCCATGAAATCACTCACATTCACATTCACACACGAACAACCAACAGTATTTCTGATATCCATCCACATAACATCACATACACAACCACACACCTGTCTTTCCTTCCCCCGTTTACTCTACAAATACATTTCCTGGCATTCCAACTTTTCACCAGCCCCTCAGCAGTCAGCTTCCCGTGGTGCATATTTGATCTGATGATGTGGTCGGTGGAATA
>JAQGAC010001654.1:0-12996 GCA_034696585.1 Isotomurus maculatus | reverse complement strand
TCTTTAAACGTCGACCAACCGAGGTCCTTTGCAGCCTGTGAACAATGAGGGGTCCAGGTATGTCCCAATTCATAGCAATTGAAGGGGACAGTCGACAACTTGCTCGCTGAAGGGGCCATCTCCACGAAGCGAATTCACCTAAATATAAAATACAGGATGAATGATGATTACACTCCACAACTGCCATTAAACTGATTAAACTAAATCCTCACTTACTTTATGGTTGGTGCTGAAGAAGACGAAGATTGATAAGGTTGTTGTTGATAGACTCTCCTCTCACCAATCCCAGTTCGCCATTCCACCGATGACACTCACTCCTCCATCCTCACCCTCTTTCTCTACTAATTACAATACTTAAAAATAATTTATGCCCTGGAATCCCTAAGTTAATTAAAACAAGAGATTTGAAGTTGCGTGAGAACGAGTCGTCGGTTGTTTTGGTGTGAAAATATGCGTGAGTGAGTGCAGCACTGACTTTCCCACCCGGAAAAGCTCTTCTCGTTCCTCCTCATCATCATTACCCACGCCAACGCATAATAAGTACTACATAATGATTGCTTCATGAAAAACAAACACATTTTTATTGTTCTTCACTCTTGTACTGATTGAAGCAGCATGATTTGGGAATTTTGCGTTATCTAAACGAGTGTATAATGCGAATGTATTCGAAGATTCGAACTGCATCTTTATTCTGTGCCATAACTATAACATCGAGTCAATTGGCATTCTGGCATGCTACTGGAAATGCGCTTCGTAAGAAACAGTAGCATCGAATGATACTTCTTGTGAGAAGCAGGAAGTTATGATGAGGGTACCTGTAGAACTGTGCAGGAATAAGGATTGGTGGTGCTTATGATTAATTGATGGATATGCGAATGGAGATCCTGGAGAAGAATTCGGAGTTCGGGGCCATGTGATGTGGGCCGAGTGCTAGGCGACTGGGCACGGAGAAAGCACAACAGAGAACCCGGACTCCCCGGCTCCCCCCACCAGTTTCCCTTCTGCCCTCCGCAACTCGCTACCACCTTCACGATAACCAACACTAATCATCGCTAATCACACATTCACACTCAGTCAGGGCTCAGAATCCGGGAAACAGTTTCACGGGACCATTTATTCTTTTCGACATGTTAGCTTAACCTGACACATTTTTCCCACCTCAGGAGTCGATTATCGATTCATCTGTACAATAAATATCCTCAAGGATGAAGAGGATTTCTCCAAGTGTTCTTCTTAGTCGTCCTTAGCGTTGCTTGGTCGATGGAGACTCCGGCGACCACAGAAGGAGGAAATCCTCCGGAGGAAGGAGGACCCTCAACTTCCCTCGAGAGTGAAAGTGCAGTCAGCTTTGTCACGCAGATTGACGTGACGACTATTCTCACTTCATGTGCGCCTACAGTTTTGATTCCACGGGGGTCGGAAGAAGCTGTTGGAGGTTCTGAAGAAAAGAAGGAGGAGGAGAGAAGCTCAAGGCACGAAACCAGAGAGGAGGAGGTGACCATGGCCAAAGGGGAAATGGACCAGGAGTGTCAAGAGTCTTATGATGAAGACGAGGATGATACTACAGTCTCCTCAGAAGCAGTTGTAGACGATATCGAGTTGATTCTGATGCCGGAAATAGTTCAGGATTTGCCACCTACAGATTTATCGCCTCAACTGGTGAGAGTGACGGAGCTGAAACGCTGCTCACTTGGGGGAAGTTACCGGGGTGGAGACGAGCTGGAAGAAGATTTCTCGGACCAAGAAAGCGACTTTAAGAAGATGGAGAGTGAAGACGAGACTGGAGAAGAAGGAGGAGGAAGGAGCGGAGGAGAGCGAGGGAGGGTGAAGAGGTCACCAAGTCCCGTGGAAGAAGACGAGCCCAGCAGCAGTGCGGAGGTATTCGTGGTCTCCGAAGGGGGTGGTCGTCCAAGTGGAAAAGTTAGTTCTGGTGTCCAGACTGACATTACAGCATTGGAGAGCTCGTTTCCCTACGAATTTCGTGGAAGGAAGGCGTCTTTAGGGAAATCGAGACTTCAAGTTGGAGTTCCTTCGAGTAAGCGACTCAACTGGAAGAGTGAACTGACACTTCTCCCTTCGAAAACGAAGATAAGTGCGACTGGATTCAACACTCCGTTTGACTCAATGAATGACCACGATCAATACTCTTCTCCACGAGTGGCCAAGTTTACCAGTCAGGTAGGCAGCAAATGCTTTTCAGGATTTCAGTCTTTATGATTCACCCAAGCAGACACACACAATCAGAGCGATAATATTCTGTCGTGTTTGTATGCTTTCTCTCCATCCATTCATTTCTCCCAAATAAATGCCTATTGTCCCGTACACGAACTACCTATTGCTCCATTTCCGCTAAAGAGATTGGATTTTGGCAATTTATTTTTCTCCACAGTCGTTCGTCTCTCTCTCTTTAATTTGTTGCATGAGAAATGCTATTTACCATCTTATACCATTAAAACTAATTTTACTTCGAGGGAGAGACAGAGGAAAAGTAGGGCATACGTGAATATGAAATGATGTGCAGGGACAGCTTTATAAAATAGACGTTCCCAGTACATCTTCAGTTCGCTTTTGTCTTTCTTTTCGTGATAATTTGGTTAGTCTTAATCAATATTCTGTTCGCTTTCCTTGGTATCATTGTCACTTTAGGAGTGTAATCTCATTAGGAAAACTCAATTAGCGACGTTCTTTCGCGAGACATTACTGATACTCCGGGATTGTACCTTGAGAATCTTGTTTCTCTGTCTTTGTAGGATACGTTGAATACAAGTTGTCTGATGAAGCCAAGTACCTTGTACAGGACTAGAAATCTGTCTCGAAATCTTAATGAATGTGATGCTTCCGATTCGACCTTGATGATGCCTTCAAGGCCAACTCTTCCAGTGGATTCTTACAGGCTCAGAGATCGAATGTCTGTTTCCACATCCACTTCCAATTTCAGAGGTAAGCCATCACGCGAGATCTTGTTAAGGGTGCTTAATATCATGGCTACAAATTACCTTCGTTCGTCATTCGCCAGCTGAGACTTAGCTTGACTACGAAACACAAGGGAGTATGGAGGAACGCTAATTTGATTATGTGAATTAATGAAGTTTTTCATTCTCTCTCTCTGTGTGAACTTCTCACGATGGAGAGATCTTATTTTGGGTAATTCGGAGAAAGTTCCGTTGTTACTTAAGGAGGCTTCACTCACGTGTCTTCATTAGGCCTCCATGCAGAAAAGAAACAGTTTCCGGAGAGAGGAAGCATTTCTTTGTGCTGTAATGAACGGAACTTTGTGTCACAAGAAAGTCTGTGTATAAAAGACACATCAATAATTTGTGTGGCCTTCGAAGAACAAGAAACAAATGAGATGACATTTATCACAATTCTATTTTGCTGACAGAGTCGACAGCTGCCGTTCACTCGTATTCTGCATATCACATAAGTTCATCCGTGACCAACAAAAGACAACCAGTCATTCCATCAACTTCTTCGAGCAGAAACTTTCGCTCGAGTCTACCTGATTTGAGTTCCAAACTTTTAGACAATAAGGGACGTCGCCACGTTAGCAAGTCCATGAAATATGAAAAGTCTGTGAGTGGACAGAAATTGCACAAGAAGTCTTCTAGCGATGATGAAACCTCTTCGTTGATTGATGAGTCTGAGCGATGTCTTCGGTCAAGCATCGACCTTCTCTTGACGGATGACTTGCCTAGTCCCGGGGCCGACCTTTCCTGTCGCTCCATGGGATTCGCGTCGTCATCCACCCACGGCTATTACTCCTCCAGACGCTCCCACTCACAACCTGTTTTGTTTGGTAAGAACTTTCTCTCATTACTCTTCGAGCAGAATGGAGAACGAGAACGAGGGGATGTGTGTTCATATTCTTTTGGAGTAATCTGGAGTGTTACAAGTCATAAACAACCATGTGCACTCATTAGTAAAAGTAAATCTGGGATCGCTCTTGTGCCTTATGGTGTATTCGTGTAATAAAGTTAATCAGAAAAGTTAGGACGAAGAAGCCAAGTAGTTTTTGATGGAGAGCGAGAGAAAAATAGAGGCACATTGAGCCGAACTTTGTCTATAATGTGGTGAGGTAACTTTCTCTTTTCTGTAGATGACGAGGATTCCGGGGATTACAAGGATTCGTCTATGGGAAGCCCCTTCTTACCGAGGAAGCTGAGTGACATGCGGTGCTCCAGATGGTGAGTGTGTCTTACGAGTATCTCTACGTCGGATTGTTTAGTTGTGCGGTTTATGTGTCTTATCAAAAGTTCCTTTTCTGGGATAAAAATTTCAGGGCGAAAGTAATCTTGCCGAATGGTCAAGTAGCTGTGGTGGCTGTGAAGGAAATGGATGAGATGAGAGACCTTCTGTCTGTTCACACGGACTCAGGATGCGTCATCACTTTACCGTTTCGCAAAGTGGTTTTTGCGTGGAAAAGAAAACGCTGAACTGAAATATTTCCGGAGAACTTATGGAAAGATGCTCAGGAAGTTGGAAAACTTTAGAAGAGGAGAAAGTTGAGGTTCCAATTTAAGTGTTTGAGACACCACACAACTTTTTGAAGTTGAAAGAAAAGATTCTTCGTCTGCACGTTGTACCGGGAAAGAAAGTTGCTTGCTGTGAGAATGAATCATACTGTTCGAGCTATATTTCCGTGCTATCAATATAATATTCAGTATACATGTTTAAGTGTGCCGATATGAATTGCAAGTTGGATTTTTGAGCAATTTATATGCAGCCAATCATGATGTATTATTATTCAAAGAGATTCATGGACATTATTATGAAACAAACGTATCAATACATTATCCAAAATCATCGCAGAAATTCAATTAATTAATCTTAAGCATCGCAATGAAATACGGACTGCTAAATCGGTATAAGTAATATTGACATTGGTTGGGCGCACAGACTTAATAATAATAATTATATGAAACTCTGATGAACGTACAATCAATCACATATAACTTGTAATTTCATTATGGAATGGAATATTTATTCAAATAATTCACGTATTGCTGAAAGTTTTTCTTATTTCGAAAAACATTCATAGAACAATAAATTAACAACACAATACCAAATTGAAATAAAATAAAAACGATTATATGAGAATTGTTTTTTCTATTATCTATTTTATAAGTGAAGCATAAAAAACTAAAAAATATGTCGTATATAATTCAACTCATCAATCAATAGCTCAGCTTTTCGTGAGTCAAAGACGAAACGGCATGGAATTAATCCGTTAAATTCTACTAAACAACTAAACAATACTGATTAAAGATCTATTCTATATCTTTGTACAAATGAGCTTGTCTTCTAAACTGGTAAAAGACGGAGCTACAAAGACGTTCGAAATACGAAGACAAGGAATGTAACAGTTTAAGTGAAATTCGAAAGCTTTTCATCTTGTGTCTTTAGTGGTTAATACAATTAATCTTGGCTGCAATTTACAACGATGAACGATTAAAACACATTTCAGGGTTTGAACTAAATGTAAGTTTGAACATTAAAAAATTTCAAGCAAATTGTAAAACTTCCGAAGACTCTTGATAAGTTCATTAAGGAAGCTGAACGAAATGCCGTAAAGTTAGCAAGAACTGCTCTTCATCTCAGCTAACATTTTAAGCGCTTGTTCACCTAAGTAAGAAGAAGCTGAATTTCGATTGGAATCGCTTTCGCTTTCGTATTTACACGAATTCATGTTTTCATTGTTCCCTGAGTTAATAAGGACTTTCGTGGTATTATTATTCGCTCTATTAATACTGTTACCGGAGTTCACTATTTGATACTGAGGAGCTACGTCTAATTGGTGAGGGTGAGGCCAACTAACCCTATCGAAAGATGATATGGGAGTTCTGTTGTTGTTCTGCAGGTGTGCGTCGTATCCAGATCCTCCTGGGTTATTTCCATGCAACGAACTCGAGAGCTGTTGCAAATGCTGTTGTTGCTTAATAAGCTGTTGCTGGATCTTGTGCTGTTGTTGCTGCATCTGCTGATGCTGAAGACTATCTCGTATTTGTGCTAGGGCGTCAATTAGCTGATTATTCACTGAATCGAGCCGAGCAATCTGGAAATGGAAAACACAATATTATGTCATCAGTAATTGATATTGTAGTCGGATTTCAGCAATCCAGAATGCGAAAATTACCTTCTCCTCTTGTGCCTCGATAAGCTTCTGCTTTCTGTCAAGCGCAACGAGTAACTCCTGCTCCCTTTTCATTTCCTCCTCTGCACTCAGCAATCTCTGGAGAAGGTTATCCAACTCTCTGGATTGATCTTCAGGCTTCTTAGACCTGTCATTCATGACAGGGCTGGGACCGTGAAAGCTTCCAGATGGAGTTTCCCAATCCGCCTCCCTTCGGGGCTGATAGCCTTTTCCTTCCTGACCAAATAGTCGTTCCTCTGCTCTATTGAGCTTCGTTTGCAGAGCTTCCATTGCACGGCGCAATTCAACCATTTCTCGCTCATACTACAAAAAATCATTATCAGAATATTAAAAACCATATGTACCAATACATAATGCAAAAAAGTATTCATCTTTGCTCACATCAGAGCTTCCAGGACCATGAGCCTCTTCTGGTGTAAAATGCTGCCTTGCAGCTTCAGGGTGAGATTCATGATAAGATCCATCAGAGCTTGGTCGTGGATGACCACTGCGCTTCAGTTGCCCACGGCGAGGAGGTAGCTGCGGTGTCGTGTCCTGTCTGTCATTTACAAGCCCACTATCGGAGTCATCATCTGTAGACGAGCTGTAAGGGTGATTTTTTCTCAGCAGTTCTGCTGAGGACCTCCTGCTAAGTCTATGATGATTAGGTTTGGCGTGCGACTTAAGCTGGTTAGAATTCTGAACATTCCCATAAATGTCTTTTTGCATACTGGATCTAGGTCTCGCCTTCGAAGGAGAAGGGTCCACAGGTGGATACTCAGAGTCAGATGAGCTAGAAGATCTAGCCAACCTAAAATTACACAAGGAAATCTTAATACAACTCCTGTTACGTTATTTCCTCTTAGGGCTAATGCTGAAATATGGGACTTGGGAATTACCTTCGCTTGTAGACCGACTCATGAATCAGATCTACTCCCAGTGAGCTTAAGTCGTCGACACTTTGAGAACCCAGTTTCCTGTTGAACACAGGATTATTGAACTGTAGGGCTTTCGCTGCATCGTTAATCTCAGCCACTCCCCGATTAGCATTCACGATTTGAACATTAATATTTTGCGTGGCCTGAAGCTTCTTGTTTTTATCTTCCCCTTCCATCACAGGACTTTGGCTTTGATAGCCTGAAGAAGCTTGTGACCCTGATCTGGGATTATTTAGCATTAATTGAGTTGGAGGTACGTTGGGTATATGCAGCTTTAATGGGTGTTGAGGGCCGCTACTCCAATTAGAATTCAACTGGGAGATATTTTTCACGTTTGGGTTGGCATTATTGTGAATCACATTGGAGACCGCGTAGATCGGTGTCACTCCAGATCCAGGAATCTGGTAGTGATGACTCAATGGTTGTGGAGTGCCACTACTGCTACTACTATTAGAATGTCCTCTGTGCGATGCAAGTGGTAATCCAAGTGGTGCAGGTGGTGGAGGCATACTTGGAGCTGGAGTTGTTACGTGTGGAAACGGAAACACAGATATACTTGTTGCATTAGCAGGCTGCTTCAGCTGAAGATGGATCACTTCCAAAATCTCTTGCAAGTGTTTAAATCTGTCGTTCTGTGTCGGAAAAAATTATTTTTTTGATTAGGAACAACATTACAAATGGAATTTGTAAACAAACCTAACAGGTCAGTAAATAGGACTTTACCTTCGGTGCGATTTTTGCGACGTTTTCTGCGAGTAATGTAGACAAAATGCTGGCATGTTTTCCTAAATCGATGAATCCTCCTGCTGGTACTTTATCACGGGATTCCATCTGCGACTTTTTCATAGCTTCGGTATTTGAAGGACTCTGAAAAAGTTAAAGAAAAGGGTTTAATGTTGTGTGCAATGCATTTTAGGTATTGTGTCTAGACACAGAAAAGAACTTACAGATATGCAAGACAGGAACGCTTTCATGCTTGGACCTTCTCTCTCTACGAAGTCATTGATAAACTCCATGTAGTTCTCTTTCCCTTGAAACCGAGTAAAATTGGCTAAGGTCTGGAGAACTTTCGCTACCAAAGTGAGATTCCTGGCTGATTTCTCAGTGGGATACTCTGCAAAAAGACATTCTTTCATCAATCTCAATAAAAATTGGGTCCACAGATTCCCACACATTTGTTACGCCAAGTGAAAGAGAGAAAAATCATCTGTCCTTCTTATGGTTATTTTTTACTCTACGCTGCGTCAGATTGATATTTGATGGCAAAAAAGGGGATTTACCATTTGTTATATTGAAAAGACTAGGAGAGAGCACAGCTGGACAGAGGAATCTGAGAAAAATTGATGCAGAAATCAAATGGTCACTCAGATCTTCTTTGCCTGCGGTACGAAGTGCTTCCCGACAGTGTGAGAAGCATTCTCTCAGCTCTCTGCAACAGAAAAATGAAAGATCAGGGTTTTTCAGTATAAAGAATGTAATGAGAGATTATTAGACCACAAAAGACTCGGAGCAGAGGACAATTCAGATGAATGCCACTTACACTGGGAACATGGAATGGGAGTGGAGAATGGCTTTCCAAACAGTATCCACGGCCATCCTCAAGTTTAGTTGATTTTTGGATAGATCTGCTCCAGTAGACAGTTTCATAGGGTCTACTTCACAATCACAGACGTCTTCAGATCTTTGAAAGTGTTCTATAAAAGGTCCTAGCGAAGCGTGGAGATACTCTGTTCCTGTCAGCTTGAGGAATGCCTCCATCGCTTTGGTGGCTATTGAATTTCCTCGGAACGTCAACTTTTCATCTCCTGCGACATTATAATAGAGTAAATAGAAACACAATAGAGAAGGCAATAGAATGTGTCGATAAAAGAATCTTCCATAACTCTACCCGTACCGCTTTTGAGGATTTCTTGAAGTGCTAACTCGGCAATAAATTCTTTGGCTAAGCCCTCATGATGAAGAACATGGACTAAAGCTGTGGCAAGATCCTCTTTGGCTTTGACACTCAGGACAGACTCTAAGCACTCGCTCACAGGGCCGTATTCGCCTTTAATGTACTGGAAAATGAGAGAGAAAACTTTTAGTTCGGAACGAAATGAGACAGTTTTTATTCCATCGCACTCCCGAGAAAAATCATTCTGATGACCAACCTGGAGGAAGGGCTTGTAGCACCGAACAGGGAGAATATCCACTGACTGGTATTTGCACTTAACCCTCATAGACGGGCCTTCCTTGTCTTTGCCACTACTCGAAGAGGATTCTGGGATTACGGGATACCATTTTTCGATCAGGTACCTGGAGTTCACCGAATTTACTGGTATTTTCACTTTCCCTGTGGAGATCAGACATAAAAAAAAGTAATACTTCCCTGCTCATAGATCACAACTCACAAAGTAAATGTGAAAGATATGACACTAACCGATACAAGTGTTTCTCTCCTTCTTCTTCTTTTTATCCCCTTCCCTGTACAGAACGACCGTGATAAGCTGTACACAACTGGGAAGTTGAGGAAACTCGAAATGCTCTCCCCAGAAAAGCATCTCTCCTTTAGGTTTTCCGCATGTCCGGGCATAAAGAACTTCGTCCAGGTACAACTCACAGAAATATCGCTTCGAGGAACTCTTTCCAGTTCCTGGGATACCTTTCGCTTCCAGGATCCAGATTTTCAAAGAATTATCCTGCCTTCGTATTTCATCCGCATGAGGTTTGATAGCCTGACGCAACGCGTATACCCACGAGTCTCGCTCTGCCGCAGATGAACACAGGTAATACTTGGACCCTACTGGAGTGCTGATCTGGAATGCAAAATCCTGACCCAACACTGAAGTGTGCAAAGGTCGGATCGTCACATTTCCTCCCGCAAGATCGAGCGTGGACATCATTCCATTGTTTAACAAACTGTTAACCGAATGATTCGTCCATGCGAGAAGACTTTCGTGAGATCTTGAAGTACGGAGTCTAGCTGGGTACAGTATTCCACTGTGAAACAAAGTTATACAGCATTAGTTTACATTTACATAAGCTTAAATACCACTCCCAACCTTTCACCAACTTTCACAGAAAAGAAACTTTTCCCTAATTTCTTACTTTTCATTTTCAGATCCCATGGGCTTCTTCCTTTCCAATTTCGTAACGCTTTTAGTTCTCTTCAACGGATTTGACTTGAACGACCGTTTAGAAAAGAAGTTCTACAAGTTTAAAACAAAATTTTAGTATGAACAATGAGGAGCTAAGTATCATACTACCACCAGTCAAGCATATTCATTCTAATGATTCTACAACTGATGTCCTTGCCAAAATTCACGGACAGCATACGTATCGAAGTTTTAGAGGAATATGGAATCTACTTACCGCAAATCGTGAAGGAGTTTCCCGACCAAGCAGTGGAGTTAACGGGGCAGAACTTCTTCGCTCAGCACTGCAAGCCTTATCATAGCTTGTATCTACAAAAAACAAACATGAAATTATTAATCAATTATGAAGCTCAGACCTCATAGAGTATAGTGCAAAGTACAGAACGAACACAAGCCAAATAATTCTGCTAAGCAAGCAACGGCGACAGCAGGCACATTGTTCTCGCTGTTTGCAAAGTAATTCAGAGACCACAACCACACTCTTCTCTCTACAGCTACTCACGATAATTATAACATAATATCGATTACTCAAGGGCTTTTACGGTCAGGAAATAACCAATAGGGAATGTAGGAATTTCTCATATCCTTCGTAAAGTTTCCAGACAAATATAATAACAAGCTATGACAATCTGGCCTCCTCTTAGTAGGAACACTGCTTCATCGTACGTCCACAGTGATTCATCTTAACCAGATCAATGATGAAGCAGATAGAAAAGACAAAGGGATTCCTGGCCTATTGTCACTTGTGAATTGTCAGGGGAAAAGCTTCGCCTTATGAAATTATTTGCTGACCTCAGTGTAAATAGTTGGGATGGAATGTATAAAAGACTGCGATGTGAAGTATTTGTCTAACCTGAGGGGTAATATTGATCCTCATCATCAAAAGAAAGTTTTCGAGCGAGGTTTCTACTACTTCGTAGAGTAGCATAACGCTCTCCCGTCATGAATTCAAAGTCCTCAGAGTCATACTCGCAATACTCATCACCGAAGGACGAGTTGTTGCCAAACCCAAAGCACTGAGTGAAACTGGCGTTCATGTTTTGAAGTCGCGATCTACTGCGGCTTCTGAGCCCTGAACACCCCAAAGTGCTGTGAAGAAGATTATCTTGTTGTCTTTCTGCATCCGCTCGAGTTAAACTTTTTGATCGATTGACACGATTAAACTCTTCATAACCGATAACACTTTTTGGCCTAGTGCTGAGCTCTTCTTTGCTTACACTTCTCACGGGACTTGTCAAGTCCATGTAAATTCCGTACGCGTCGAGATCGAAGCTCCAAGGCTCCCCATCTGCATTCTTGAAGATACTGAGATTCGGAGTCTTGTTCCGAGGTGGAGGAGTCCCACTTTTGCTTCCCCGATTAAGCAATTTCAGCCTCACAGGAAGTGTTCGACTTTTCTTGGATCTTTTCTTTACTTCTCGCACTGTAAACTTTCCCGGAGATGACATTGTACTTTTATTTTATGAGCTTCAACGAGCATAAAAGTCACCGTTCAATTTTCTCTCAAAATGAATGTTTCCCTGAAGGACAATTTGTACTGTTTTTTGTACACTTCGCTTTCACCCAACCAGGAGCAACTAGCAACACACACACACTACTGCTCCTCCAGACAAATTTTATGAAGGATTGGACTTCACTTTACTCCATTACTTTCCAGTTTCAGAATCATAAAGAACCGATGTAAATGGAAGAATAACAGGTTGCAACAACACCAACGTAGAGATGATGGCTGGGCATTGCATTCAAGAGGTGTACAATCTATTTGAGCAAATAAGAGTGGCTGTATCAATATACATACTCCTGCATTCAATATTAACCAGGCTCATGACGCACTCAATTAGGCTTTTCTGTCTGACAGTCCACAGTAGTAGTAGTGCTTGGTAGCTTTACCTGACAATGCTACAAATTACAAATGAATTTAATTCTGTGGCGTCAGTGACACTGACACTATTACGATAGCCGAAAAGAGTTGTCTCATCTGACTAACCTCCCTTTTTTCAAGAGGGTATTCTTCTCTGCATATTTAAACATACCCTTTTCACATGAACTGCACTGTCTGCGTACACTTTATTTGTAACTTCATGACTCACTTGAGGAAATGCATGAATTCGTGATTTACACCAAAAGTAAAATTACTTTTTTAAATTGAACAAGTTATAGGAGTTACCGTTTTGGCAATCTCACTGAGATAAAACTTACACGAAGCTGTATGTTCAGTAATAGTCTAATAAAATAATATTCGGCTTGTTTGAATCACTTGCAGTTTAAACTTTCATGTGTGTTTGTTTGTGTTTGGTATGATCACTGTGAGATTTATATTGGCATATGAATGACCAATTAATTATTTGAGCCACCCAAACAATTTTATGAGACTAAAAGGCGAGGGATGTAAACGAAGTTGGTTAATAATGTAATGACTTGCAATGGCAAGAAATCCATGCGAGAGAGTGTTATCGCAACACAGGCCAACAGATCACAGCGAGACCCACATGTGCACTCGTTTTTACCAACTAAACCATCCACCCTCAACTATTCATTTCATTTATAACCATTTTACTTTATTATCCTTTCAAAAATCCAAATAATAATAATACTTCTCGTGTTCACTGACTCACTCACCTATTTCTCTTCCTAGCTCTACAAACAGATATACTTTACGAGATCTCACGAAATACACATGCGGACCATAAGAGAGTATATATAATCCTCACCAATACACTTTAGTTTTAACTCTCTTCTGTCTGATGGTTATAGTACGCTACGTTTGTTATTTATCTGTTGTTGTACTTACATA
>JAQGAC010001653.1:0-12997 GCA_034696585.1 Isotomurus maculatus | reverse complement strand
GAATCGAAATCAAACTTCAAACTGGTCATGCTTAGAGGGAGTAGTAATAAAGATATAATACATAATGGTAGTGGAGTGGAAGTAGGATTTTGTGGGATGCAAGTAGGCTGAAAGTCTGAAAGATCACTAAGGTGTGTTTTGTGTGTTTGTGTGGGCTCTTAAAAGTGTATCGTACATGTTCACGATGCAATATATTTAAATCGAAATGCAATATTACACTCAATCATACACACACACACAGAAGAAGAGCTTCATCGTCCAATAACCTCACCATTTCAGCAGCGCCCACGATTTTGACATTTTTATTTTATTTGCACTCATCATCTCTTACAGCTCTTGAGCATTGCGCTAAACAATAGAAATTCGTTAGAAGATTTATAACCCACAGAATTCATACACAGCTTCCTACACATTGACAATAGTTTCATTACTTTGCTTAGACTTTGTTAAGTAAGATTTAGTGTCGCTGTGTATTTTTTAAATTCAATGTTACGATCACAAACTGATTTTGGTTCCTGGACAATCCAAGAGAAATTGGGAGAATAAGAGACTGGAGAGTCCTTATAAGGAACAAGAAAGAAACTGCATCGTTTTTGTTGTTAGTCTCTTTCGAACAAAGACATTGTCCGTGCAATTGACATTCAAAGGGAACTCTTCGTCTTCACAACTTAACGCAACCTGAGGAGTCTTCCCTGCGTGGACAAATATTTTTATCAAGGCTTTCTCACACACACATTAAGTATACACAACAACACAACCGTAATATGAATAGCTCATTTAATTTCAATCCCATAGCCGTAGTTTAATGCTGTAAGCAATCCTGAACATGTACCCTTTGTTTTAAATTACACACACACACAATAAGAATCATCTTCACCTGAGGTTTACTTTGGTGGACAACTTAGAATTAGAATCTCATGCTCGTCATCATAATAATAAGGGACTTCATATTCATTTAGACTTCTCCTGACACGTTCTTCATGACTTGCCCCTTCATCTGCTGCTTTCTTCAAGGCATTTCACTCTCTCCAGTATTTCGAGTGTCTCAGCTTCTGGCCCTGCTGCCTTTGCAGCTCTCTTCTTCTTCATGTCTTCATGTCACCGTCACCGTTTATTTTCTTAGATGAATTTTCTATCTAAAGTAAGGTGCAAGGTATAATAAAATAGAGAAGGATTTTTAGTTTTTTGCCAGTATTCTTTTAACATAACTAACTACTATATGAGGTGGTGTACCACCCCTTTAGGAAACACCTTATGAATAATGAGATACACAAGGCTATGTGGTTCAGCATGTGTGTATTCTTAAGCACACAGAGTGAACACTGGAAGAAGGAACATAAGAAAGGTTGACGATGAAGGTATTAGGCGCAGTGTGTATAAAATATAAACGATCCAGGCATGAAGTCTTCTCCAAACAATAAAATATGCAAGAGTAAGAGCTAAAGTCTCCTATAGGGTGTAATATTTCTTCCGAATGGGTTCTCAAAGTCAAGATTATTAAATTAAATCCGTTACACCTGTATTTACTCCGTATTTCATTCCTCATCCCCTTCTTCGTGTAGGTCCAGTCGTAAAAATTCATATGTACGGAGCTTCTTACTACATTTCTTTTACTATATGATAAAGTGGTATGTGTTTAAAGGAGAAGGAGAGAGAATAGCTTTGGCCTAAAGATGATGAAGTGACTGACAAGGAATTAGGTTTCTGACAAAACACCCTTTCTTCTTTCTTCAATTCACTTTACATTTCAACATAAAATGATGAGGATCTTGAGTGACTTCCATGAGTTCCATGAATGAGGAGGGTCCGACAGGCCAGAGTAATTAGGAAAGAGTTAAAGACGTGTTTAACCTCGAGGAATGTCATTTAAGAAGTCCCTTCTTGCGTAAGAACAAGAAGTGGAGTCAGGAAGGATTTGTAATAATGCACGGTAGAGTATTAATGTAAATGTAACCCATGAAATCATTACACTCTCTTAGTCTCCGTCTTCTCACCGAGAGACCCTTTTTCCAGTTCATAAATCACGAGGAAATACTTAAGAAGGTTTTGGAAGGAGATGGGGATATTTCTCTCCAGTGAACTAAACACATTCATTCATTTTGTACTGAGGAAGCAAACACGGCGATAGAAGAGATTCGTGGACTACGCTTAATGTACCCTTTTAAGTACTCTCAATAGACGAAGAGTCCAGTCGGGTTCAATCTTCAAATCTTTTAACAACTTACTTAGCTCCCTGAGACTTTAAGGCATTGTTTTTACAAGTGCTAAGAAGATTTACTTCTCAAAGAAGCGTTTGTGTTAGGGATTTAGAAATAGGAAGTAGTAGCAGAAAATCAAGTAACGCAGTTTCACTAAAGTATTCGTTCAATTCAAACGCATTTGAAAACAATTTCCATCTTCAGTAAAATAAATAATGATTGGTTTGGTCTGACCTTTTTAATTACTCAATTATAATGATTACGAAGTATAATTGAAAATTGGAACACAAACGTATAAAAAATAGTTAGGCAAGAAAACAATTAATTATTGCTTATTAGTGCGGGTACACAACAATTAGCCTATTAGCAAAGAAAGCCTTTTTAATTCTGTAAGTACCTCGTTCAGTCGTAAGTCCCAAGTATATTTTAACTTTAATTTTACTAGTTTCCCACGAGTCCAGAGGAGATTCTGATAGTCTCTGGAATTCGTAATTTATTCACGATGGGGAGTTGTGATTAGCCATCTCAAATTGAAATGGGTAGCTTGCTGCCTGAGCAGTTTAACCTGAGGTTTGTGGAATAAAACTCCGTAGAATATTCGTAAAGAACTTATAAGGTGAGTCGAGTAATCTCTCCGATCTTGTAAACGGATAGGACAAGAGGAGGAAACGAGTCTGTCTTTTTAGTTAGCATGACCCGAAGTAATGAGAGAGCCCTTGTGTTCCACACAAAGTAGACTTGTAGACTTGCTGGAGTCTCTCTTGTCCACGATTCTGTCCAGAGGAGGAGGACCCGTCAAGAATTCCTTCCTTCGTCTTCTTCTTATTCTCGAGACTTAAGCAGACTCTCCATTCGGACGGGTGAAAGAACCTCATTAAAACATTAGAGATGGTCAAAGGTGATACGCAATCTGAGAATGTAAATGATGTAATTTTAGAAATATTTATGACTACGCAGATAAAACGCTTTTCATTCAGAAGGGTTACTGCTGAGGTTCTACAAGCCGATGATTGATGTTCCAGTGACGAGCTCATTACTTCACTCAGTTTATATACTTCGTAATAATAAACACTAGAGTGAAATATGAAACGATAATATGACTTTTCAGCAATTTGTCTTCAACGATTTTGATTTTGCAGGGAATTCTGTTGGAGATGAAGCTTAAGTATCAAACTTCCTTTACTCAATTTCCAGTGTCCATGAACGTCAGCTTATAATTTTAATCCACACCAGATTTCCATTATCCAGCCTGCCTGTCTCCGTTATTCCGTTCACAGCAGAAACAGAAAGCTTATAGCTTTAAATCAGCAGTAAATAAAACTGTCTACGTAATCTGAATCGCCTAAAATAATTCCAGAACGATTAGGTCAATGCATCATTTCCTTAACTTGGTGCATATCTCTCTTCCAGCTTATGAATAAGAGATCCTCATTCTGCATCCCAGAAGTGAGAGAGACAGGGTCTTCTACAAATAAAAGCAGTATAAGCTGTGTTGGTACATTTCAAACGGATTTATCACCCCAAAGGAAACGCTTGTTTCCTGTTGCTGACAAAAAGTGTGTCCACTCAAGTACGATGGCCTTTATTGCAATGCAACAGCAACTTTGTCAAAAAGCAAAAAGCAAATTCTCCTTTTAGAATTGATAACACAACTCACCACCACCATCATTACAATGACTGCACATCCTTCGTCACTTTAACTAACTGCAAAATATCACAATCCCAGTTGTTCACTCGGTTAATGCTTCGTACTGCCAGTGTGCATTTTGGAAATCACTTGAGTTACTATAAAATTAGAAAGATAGTGAATTTGTGTTGTAGCTTTTAGTGCATCAGACTACTCCACACCCAAACTTAAACAATCATTACACATTTAGACATTTGTCATGAAACCTGAAACTCTGCAGTGAATAGGAACAGGACAACAGAGCACTAATCGATTCCCTGTCAAAACGAGAAATATGACTCTCATAGATTCCTCGCTACCTCTCCTTTCTACTCTGTGTGCTCTTTATTAGCTGAATGAATTTTGATGAAAAGAAATGTGGATTTCTGTATTCTTGTAATTTTGTGACCTGACGATGTTGTAATTGTGTTGCAGCAAGTGCCGACGTATGACGAGAGCTACTTTCAAAACGGTGGGCGTCGTCCAGCGTCGGATAGTGAGATCGAAGCTCCATACGATCCTTACGAAGTGACGTCGCGGGGACGAGGGGACGAAGACGCCTACGGGAGGAGGAGAGACGAGGTTGATCCTTACGGAACGAGAGACTCGCAAAATGGGAACAACGGATATGAGAGTGGCTACTCCAGCAACGGGGAAAGTGGGAGGAGCGACGATGACCTGAGGAGCAGAGATCCGTATGCGTACGATAGGAGTTCGTCTGGAGGAGCAGGAGACAGGTCTTCGTATGGAGCTGGTGGTGAGGCTGATCGGTCGTCTTATGCAGCTGGAGGAGGAGGAGGAGGAGGAGGCGACAGATCATCCTCTGGCGCTAGTGGAGCTGACGGCAGGTCTTCACAAGGAGCTAGTGGCGCTGATGGAGCTGATAGATCTTATGGAGCTGGTGGAGCCGACCGATCGTCTTATGGCGCTGGTGGAGCCGACCGATCTTCTTATGGAGCTGGTGGAGCCGACCGATCTTCTTATGGAAATGGTGGAGCCGACCGGTCTTCTTATGGAAATGGTGGAGCCGACAGGTCTTCGTACGGAGCTGGTGGAGCCGACCGATCTTCTTATGGAGCTGGTGGAGCCGACAGGTCTTCGTACGGAGCTGGTGGACCTGGTGGAGCAGACAGGTCGTCGTACGGAGCTGGAGGACCTGGAGGACCTGGTGGAGCAGACAGGTCTTCGTATGGAGCTGGTGGAGCTGGAGGACCTGGTGGAGTGGACAGGTCTTCGTATGGAGCTGGAGGACCTGGAGGACCTGGAGGACCTGGTGGAGCAGACAGGTCTTCGTATGGAGCTGGAGGACCTGGTGGAGCGGACAGGTCTTCGTATGGAGCTGGAGGACCTGGAGGACCTGGTGGAGCAGACAGGTCTTCGTATGGAGCTGGAGGACCTGGTGGAGCAGACAGGTCTTCGTACGGAGCTGGAGGACCTGGAGGACCTGGTGGAGCAGACAGGTCTTCGTATGGAGCTGGTGGACCTGGAGGAGCAGACAGGTCTTCGTATGGAGCTGGTGGACCTGGAGGAGCAGACAGGTCTTCGTATGGAGCTGGAGGACCTGGTGGAGGAGGTTCACTTTCATACGGCTCCAGGGACTCACCAGGCTACGGAGATTCAGACAGAAGAGCAGGAGGAGGATCTTCCTCCAACGGAGACAGGACTTACTCCTACGGAAGACCCGGAGGAGGCAGCAACGGTGGAGCGAATGGAAGCAGTTCGTCGTCAGCGTCTGGGACACAAGACGTGTATCGATTGTCTGGGCAGTCCGGAGTGGGCGACCCGTACTCAGGCGGCGGTTCGTACACATACACCTACGGAGGACCTGGAGGAGCAGAAGGGCGACTGGGCTACTCAAGAGGATATCTCAACGGAAACTCATCCACCAACACCCAATGCTCAGGCTGCTGTGCTCAACGCTGCATCGCTGAAAAAGGCTCCCGGGTGAGTTCCCATTCCGCAGTTATTTTTCCCCAGTTATCTGAGTGCTAATCGAGTGTGGACGATTGCAGGGACCCCCAGGAGTTTCAGGAGCGCAGGGAGACAAAGGCCAACAAGGATTTCCCGGAATGGAGGGACTGCCAGGACCCAAAGGAGACCGAGGTGACGTAGGACTCCAAGGCCCTCGAGGAATCAAAGGAGATCGGGTACGAAGAGTCTCACTCACTTGCAGTCTTTGTTATTCCTCCTTCATGTCTACTTGTGTTCTCAGGGAAAAACTGGAATGCCCGGATTCCCCGGAATCCCTGGAATTCCGGGATTGCAAGGAATTCAAGGACCTGCTGGAGTTCCTGGAACCGACGGATGCAACGGAACTGATGTAATATCACAACCACAGCAAGAATTAGAACGGTCATAACTAAACATACTTTTAAATGTAGGGATTTCCTGGAAACCCAGGAGTTCCTGGACAACCCGGTCCGAGAGGATATCCTGGAATACCCGGAGAAAGAGGTAACAATTTAAAGTTCACCCGCATCACCTTCGAAAACTTTAAAGTCTACATTCCTTCACTTGCCTATTCCATTAGGAATTAAGGGAGACCCGGCGATAGCTCGTCCAGGAGAAAAAGGTCAGAAAGGAGAACCCGGGCTTCTTGGGCCAACGGGTCCTGTCGGTCCACCCGGAAATCCCGGAAGAGACGGATCAAAGGGAGCCAAAGGAGACGGAGGCTTAAATGTAACTCCCACTTCTACCTTCTTCTGCAGGAAGTCCTGAACTTTTGATGCATGTTTGACTCGTTGCAGGGAGTACCAGGAATCCCGGGTATTCCAGGACCAAAGGGAGAAATGGGATTGGCTTACGAAGGGCAGAAGGGAGAGAAAGGACAGACGGGAATGACGGGACCTCCAGGACCTCCAGGAAGCAACAACACCTTCGAAACAACTCGCAACGACACTTTGTTCACAGGACCGAAAGGAGAGTTGGGAATGAAGGGCGAACGGGGTGACTTGGGACTCTCAGGTCCACCCGGACCTGTAGGAAGTCCTGGTATCCCTGGAGCTCCTGGTTTGCTGGGAATGAAGGGCGAGAAGGGTCTTCCTGGTCCTGCAGGGCCCAGAGTAAGTCGTCACTGAAAACAGGAGAAGTCATATTAGAGTTTTGCTTTGATTTAAAAATGCGGGTATTTTCCTTCGCAGGGTCGAGACGGTTATCCGGGACCAGTCGGTCCATCAGGAATGAAGGGAGACAGAGGAGAGGCGGGTCTTCCTGGCCTTGCTGGACTGAAGGGGTCGCGAGGAGACTCGGGACGAGACGGAGACAAGGGATTCCAAGGGCTTCCTGGTCCACCTGGACCTCCTGGAGTGGGTGCTAAACTTTAATCAGCCAAGTTAATTAACGGAATACGGGTTTCTTACGGGTTGTGTGTGTGTGTTTTTAGTGTCTCAAGGGAATTGCTGGTCCACCCGGTCCAGAAGGACCTCGAGGATACGCCGGTTTGCCAGGATTGAAGGGAGACGACGGATCTCCAGGTCTTCCTGGGTCAATGGGAATCCCGGGCCCTGTGGGAGGAAGAGGTTTGCCAGGCCGAGATGGACAAGAAGGATTGCCAGGAATGAAAGGCGCGAAGGGAGACGGAGGAATTCCAGGACTCCCTGGAGAACGAGGAAATGACGGAATTCCAGGAGCTCCTGGTCCACCGGGTCCTCAGGGACTTCCAGGAGACAAGGGATTGTCAATTCAGGTTGGATTAGTTCTCTTTTGTAGACTGGTGTCACATGGAATTGGGTTGGGGGTTTACAACCTCTCTGTCTTTAATCTGTAGGGACCGAAAGGAATGGACGGAGCGCCAGGAAGAGACGGATATCCAGGAAGAAAAGGAGAACGTGGTTTTCCAGGAGTTCCGGGCATTCCCGGAGACTCCCAAGTGGGCACTGCAGGACCTGTGGGACCTTCTGGATTTAAGGGACAAGCTGGACGAGATGGAGTACCCGGACGTCCAGGTCTTCCAGGAACTCCTGGAGCGAAGGGAGATCATGGCGGTGCCTGTGCGGATTGTAGACCTGGAGAACCGGGATTGAAAGGAGATCGAGGATTCCCAGGGTCTCCTGGACTTGCAGGTCCCCGAGGACCTTCTGGGGAACGTGGACATCCTGGAGACAGAGGAGAGGATGGATTGTCTGGAATTCCGGGTCTTCCTGGACAAGATGGACTTCCTGGAGCTCAAGGTACGAATTCATGGAATTAAATATGGGGAATGTGAGACTCACACAAATCTTTTGTGGCTTCCAGGTGCTCCTGGAGGAAAAGGAGAAAAGGGTCTTCAAGCAATAGCTCCAGTGATCGAAGGACGTCCTGGAGACAAAGGAATCCGCGGAGAACCGGGTCGACCTGGATTCGAAGGCCCTCCTGGACCAGAAGGTCCGAAGGGATTTGCAGGATACGTAGGACTCAGCGGATCTACGGGCGACAAGGTAAACTTAATCACCTTAATGAGTCCAACATGGGAGGAGACTTAAGTATTGGGTCAATTACAGGGAGACCGAGGCCTTCCAGGATTGGATGGGATTTCCGGTCTTCCAGGAATCCCAGGAGCGAAGGGAGAGCGCGGAGAGAGCATAAAAGGAGAACGAGGCTTCCCAGGAAATGAAGGAGAGCGCGGATGGAAGGGAGAGACAGGGCCGACCGGAGGGAAGGGAGAAGCAGGCCAGTGTCCGGAAGCGAGTAGTCTCACGAAAGGACCCAAGGGTATCATAGGGCTTCCTGGGCCAACCGGAGTTAAAGGGGACCCTGGATTTAAAGGAAATGCTGGAATACCTGGAAGAAAGGTAGAGTAATGTGGATTTATTTCCACAACTCGTGTTTGAATCCGCTTTGTTTGTGGCTGCAGGGAGAACGCGGTTTCAAGGGAGAGTTGGGACCTCCAGGACCAGTCGGACCGAGAGGACTGCCAGGGCCACGAGGAGACAAAGGAGAAGCCGGTCCTTTAGGATTCCCTGGAGAACCTGGAGACCCTGGAAGGAACGGTGAGTGTCTTGGAACAGAACTGGATTCTATGCTGTTATTATCATTATAGACGGCTGATTTGTTTTTGATGATGATTTCAGGAATACCTGGAAGACCTGGAGATCGGGGAATTAAGGGAGAGGCTGGCATTCCTGGAGTTGGACCTCCAGGACCTCAAGGAATCTTTGGTATTAAAGGAGAAATGGGCCTGATCGGTTTGCCTGGAAAACCGGGATTACCTGGATTACAAGGTACAGGTTTTAAGTCAATCACTCATCATAGGGGCTCTGTATTTTATGCATTACAGTAGATACTACTAACGAGATTAGTCGGATTGTTTACAAAACACACAGCTTAATATTAGTGCCAGTGAAATAACAATATCACTAATAATTGTTGATTGTTGGTGACAGGCGCTCCTGGATTCCCCGGAGATAAGGGAGATAAGGGAGACATCGGACTTAACGGACTCAGAGGTAAACGTCGTCTCTAGATTCTAGATTCTAGATGCCTTTGAAATCAAATGTAATAATGCATCACGTGGTATTGCAGGAAGCAAAGGTGACCCTGGTTTCCCTGGTCCACCTGGAATACCTGGACCGAGAGGACCTAATGGTGAATCTGGATTTGATGGGCCTAAGGGTACTACACACACATTCATAATTGACGAAAGATCAGCTAAAGAACGGTAGAAGGAGAGAGATCGAGAGTATAACGAATTCCCTTTGTGTGTCGCAGGTGACAGAGGACTTCCTGGAGAACCTGGTCCGTCTGGACTTCCTGGATTCCCAGGTATGTTGGAACAGTCAACAGGAGAATAAACGGGGAGGATATAAAATGCCGTTTTCTGTGGGATCATTGCAGGTCCCAAGGGGGAGTTGGGGCTTCCTGGTTTCGATGGACAGAAAGGTTACCCCGGACCACGAGGATTGCCTGGAACTCCCGGTGCTCCAGGAATGGACGGCTTACCTGGATCATTAGGAGACAAGGGTGACCGAGGTTTTGATGGACTCCCTGGATTATCTGGAGACAGAGGAGACCCTGGACTTCCTGGGTAATGACAATGACACAAAAAGGAGATTCATCTGCTTGCCAGTGTCTCACAATTGTTTTGTGAATGAGTGTAGGCTTACTGGAGAGAAAGGAAACACAGGACTCTCTGGTATTCCTGGAGTAGGACCCTCAGGTCTTCCAGGACTCAAAGGAGACAGGGGCACGCCTGGATTGATTGTATGAATAGAGTTAGAGTATTCTCTAGTTGATTTGGGTGCGAGAGAAGTAGTTGAGCTTACGTTTAACATTGCAGGGTCCCAAAGGAGAAACTGGTAGAGCTGCCGAGAAAGGAAATAAGGGTGAAATCGGACGCGAAGGACCGAGAGGAGCTCCAGGAGCTCCGGGACTTGATGGACTTCCAGGTTTACTTTGAACCATTTCTTGAAAATGATAGACCCTTGAGGGGTAGGGAGTTACTAATAAATCTGTTGCTTTGACAGGACTTAAGGGAGATGAAGGACTTCCTGGCTACGGTCCTCCAGGAATAGTGGGACCCAAGGGTATGGCTTTACTTTTATTCGTACACAAAGCTTCAATTGATGTCTTTTTAATCTTCCTCCTCAGGTGACAGAGGATTCCCCGGTGCGCCTGGATTAGACGGCCTTGCTGGACAGAAAGGAGCTGTTGGGCCTCTTGGAACTCCTGGATATTTGGGTCAAAAGGTCAGAGACAGTTGGAGAAACGCTTATCTGTTCAAAGTTCATTATGAGATAAATGGGTGTGTGTGTGTTAACGTAGGGATTAGCTGGTTTGCCCGGTGCACCAGGAGAACCTTGTTTGGACGGTGTGCCAGGTGAGAAAGGAGACACTGGATTCCCAGGACGTGAAGGACCTTCAGGACCTCGTGGGCAGAAAGGAGATCCTGGTCGCAGTGGACTGGATGGTTCTAAGGGAGAAAGAGGTTCAATCGGGCCTGCTGGACTTCCAGGATTTCCTGGAGAAAAGGGTAACAAAGGAGAAGCTGGACCTGCAGTATTCGGTGACCGTGGACCTCCAGGGGCTGTCGGTCCTGCTGGAGAAAAAGGAAGTTCAGGTTTCCCAGGACTGCCGGGACTTAAAGGAGATAGAGGAGATGCGGGACTTCCTGGACCAGCTGGAAATCCCGGACGACCAGGATACGACGGACCGAAGGGTACGCTTGAAAATTAGAGTGAGAAAGCTTGAAATTATTTTCAAAATCTGTTTGTGTCATAAGGTGACACTGGCCTTATGGGACCACCTGGACCTGCTTCTCTGACTGTCAGGGGAGAAAAAGGTCTTCCTGGACTACCCGGTTTACCAGGAAGAGATGGAATTCCTGGTTTCCCCGGAGCTAAAGGAGATCCTGGACCATCTGGTCTTCCTGGATCTCCTGGCCAACCTGGACTGCCAGGACCTCTGGGTCCTCCCGGAGACAAGGGAGACAGGGGCTTCTCTGGACCACAAGGTTCGAGTCTTACTAATTTGGAGGAGCTGTGTTATCCTACTTGATGCTGTTCGACAGTCAGTGACACGGTTTCGTTTTTATTTCTGCAGGAAATCCTGGCGTGGATGGTCTACCCGGACGACCCGGTTTCGACGGCCAACCGGGACTGTTGGGAGAAAAGGGAGATCGTGGTCTACCCGGTATTCCTGGAACTGCAGCTCTCAAGGGTGATCAAGGACCTCCTGGAATATCTGGTGAGTTTTCTTTCGATAAACACGTCTTTATTAGCCAAATGAACCACAGACAGTTCTCACATTGTGACGCTGAATTTGTCAGGTATCCCTGGAACTCCTGGACAGAAAGGAGATCCTGGATTCCCAGGATTGAACGGTAGTCCAGGTTTGACTGGACTTAAAGGAGACAGAGGGCTTGATGGACTTACAGGTAATGTCGTCTCTCATCTCACACAGTTGTGACTTGTGCTGGTACTTCTATGAGAGTATTTTACGAAATCAGGTGTGGGAGGACTTCCTGGTCAACGAGGAATGAAGGGAGACAGAGGTGACGCGGGATTACCTGGACCAGCTGGACCAAAGGGAGACACTGGGCCTCCTGGATTCCCTGGGTTGGATGGAAAGGTTGGAGCTCCAGGTTTACCTGGATCTCCTGGAATTCCTGGTAAAGCTAATATTCCTATTCAATTCTGTCTGGGTGCAATGAGCGTAAATTTACTGGGGTAAACTAATGAATGTGACTTTTCTGCTACAGGGGGTAAGGGTGATCCTGGAAGACCTGGATTACCTGGTTTAGCTGGAGCAACTGGTATGGAACATCAGTATTTACGAGATTTGCGAACTTCGACTGCAAATAATAACTTAATTTGTGTGGATTTCCAGGTCTGCAAGGGCCTCGAGGAGATCGAGGTTTCGACGGTCCTCCAGGAAGTTCAGGTCTCGTAGGACCACCGGGAGCAAAAGGAAGCGTGGGAGAGCCTTGTACTGAGACAGGAGACTACTTATCTGGCATTCTTTTAGTGAAGCACAGTCAGTCAACAATGCTTCCACAATGTCCCCCGGGACAAACTGCCCTGTGGGATGGATACAGTCTTCTCTACATCGAAGGAAACGAAAAATCTCACCATCAAGACTTGGGATTCGCTGGTTCCTGTATCCGCAAGTTCAGCACAATGCCTTTCCTCTTCTGTGACATTAACGACGTCTGCAACTACGCCAGTCGTAACGACAAGTCTTATTGGCTCTCCACAAACGGCCCTATTCCAATGATGCCTGTGTCAGAAGATGCCATTCGACAGCACATCTCCAGATGTGTCGTTTGCGAAGCACCAACTAATGTTATTGCCGTTCATTCCCAAACTGTACAAATTCCTGACTGTCCTGGTGGATGGAGTAGTCTTTGGATCGGCTACAGTTTCGTCATGGTTTGTTTAAAAATCTTTAGCAAAAGACTTAAAGCACATCGTTTATTGAAAAGTTCTAAACAAGTTATGTTCATTACTTTTGTACAGTACACTGCTGCAGGAGCAGAAGGAGGTGGACAATCTCTAGCAAGTCCAGGTTCCTGTCTAGAACATTTCCGTGCAACACCTTTCATCGAATGTAACGGAGCCAGAGGAACATGTCATTATTTCGCAAACAAATATTCCTTCTGGTTGGCTACGATTGAAGACAGGGACCAATTCGAGAGGCCTAAGAGTGAGACGCTCAAGAG
>JAQGAC010001652.1:0-12998 GCA_034696585.1 Isotomurus maculatus | reverse complement strand
ATCACTACTGATTTTAAGGGTCATTGAGAAGATGACAGGAAGACTTAAAAATAGCCTTGAGAAAGATTTTGTGATCCTTTTATGACCCTGTGTCTCAACACTTAAAAATCCCATACGTAACGACTTGACACTTGCGTTGACCTTCCCATGCTCTCGAAGAAAACACAATTCCACATGAGGAATCCACTTTAGACTTTTCCACATGTCCTTTTAACCTTTAAATACTCAAAACTTCCTCAAACAAACTCACACAGCCTCCTGAGTCCTCAGCCTTTCATTTGAATATCTAGGGCATAAAATATCCAACTCAAGTGGACTGCCTCTCCACTAAATCCCCGTCTGGAAGTCGACAAGTAAGTTGACACTGGTGAAGTCACTTTTGCTCAAACTAATTTTGGTTTGCTTAAGATTAACTGATGTCCTTTATAAGTTTCCGTCCTTATGTAAAACTTTAATACATAATAGCACAATGCCACTCCTTCAGTTTACGTCGAATTTCAGGGAAATACACACCATTCCTTAATGCTTACATGATGCAACGGTTGCCCAACAGACTCGCGAGTAATAACACAGTACACAAACTAAGAGTTTAAGATAAAGAGATTAAATGAAGAAGTAGGCAGGAGATTTCATACTCGGGTAGAAATCTTCATTCGCAATCTCCACCGTTAAAAGTACCCATTAAAAGTGGACCAGTTTAATTAAACATTTGGAAGAAACACTCCCTCTCGCTTTCTCACAGGTCCCAAACATTCCTTCCTCATTTAGAGTCGGAAACACTCCTTGTTCTACATTCTTACGAACATGCATTCGAGTGGCTCATGCAACGTCGTCCCTCCAGTTCGCATCTCTCTCTAGGTGTGTTTCATCCTTGCTACTTGGTGAGCTTCGTGTCTACAATTATTTCATTTTCTCCTCCACTCCTCTTACCCTTACACTCTCATATAGGGAGCTAATATACTCCCATACACACTGGGTGTGTGTGTGTATGCAACTAAAAAAGTCAAGAAGCACAAGGAAAGCAGCAACACCATTACATGCATAACAATAACCTCATGCATGTTTTGTTCACTGACTTTCTCCAATATACCTTCAACACGGAACTCGGTTCGAATCCAATTGTGCGACAGATTCAGAAACCAAGTGAACCTTAAGCGACCAGAGAGTTACAATACGAACACTGTTATTACAAAGTTGTAATACAGGAGAGGCCTGCGTGTGGATAGTTGTGCTCCGAGTAGAAGTAACGATATTACACAGCATATTTTGTTTATTTCATTGAATGCTTGTTGTTTGTAGCTGGTGTAGTGGTGGCAGAACAGACATCTTATGAGAATCGTGTGGTCTACTACCAACTACAGTGGACTACGCTGTAGAATGGGAATGTACGAACTAACACATTGCTATGAAGGGAGAGATCCACACAGAGTGAAAGGGAAAGGAGAGTTACATGAAATAAAGAAAAGTAATGAATAAATTTCATGCAACGTATCCATAAATAGTTATGCATTCGAATAAACTGGCTCGTAATTAAGATGAGTACACAGAGTAGTATTACGCTGTATGTGGTACGAACAAACAATATTGCTGGACTGTTAGGGACTAATGTGGTAGTCCTTCAGATGATGGAAGATAAGCCAATAATATATTTCATGAGAAAGCATACTCCTCCAACACAAGGAGAAGAACAAAGCTCTTAGGCCAGATTGGCTTCTTGTTCCTAAGCTCAAATCTAAGAAGTTTCTGAGTTGATGACTTCCTTCACTTCCTTCCTATGAACATAAATAAATACTCGCACAAAGAATACACTCTCTCAGAAGTTATCGGGCTCTAGGCTACAATCTTTCTAATTAAAGGACACACACTCATCGTGTGCTCCTTCGTTTAGGGAAAGCCGGAGTAGAAAAGTTGACGAGGAAGTGAAAGTCACAATAACAATGCACGCGTTCCTTATAACCCTTTAGGTAAGGTCTTATTATTATTACACAATGATTCACAAGATTACTGGAATGCACTCACATGATCATTCATCCCAGTAACAAGCACAAGGAGTAAACTTGTAGGAAGAAAAAGGTTTCGTTTCACATAAAGGGAAGTTATCAACACGTTTGTACAATTAGGTAAGGAACAACTTTAACGCGATGTTCGTACAAACCAGATAAAAGCCTGGAACGAGTGTGCTTCGTGGTAGACATCACTTTTAAGTTGCGAGACATTTCTCTCCTTGACTTTACCTACACCAAATTCCGTAAGTGAAACGCGTGAGTTTTCACATGCAACGGAATTGTCTACAACGCAACAATAGTTAGGGAATCTGGAAATCCCAATTAAATACTTCTTCAACTAATGCGTCCATTTCTGTTGTAGCCCACATCCTTGGAGCACGCAACTTTCGCATATGCACCCATTAAATTCACACTTGGTCAGGCAGCCGTTGTACACTAATCAGACACAGCCATAAGGCACCTTTGCAAGATTTTGCAAGAAAGAAATAAATTGTCTACACACGCCACTCCAGAAACCCCTTGCTGTGTTCAATTCCCCAAGGCAAAGGGAGTAAATTAGCTTCCCAGGACTGCTCAGAATGGCCAGCATAACTCACATTTAGAATATTTGCAACTCATTTGTTACATATTTTTGCACTAAAAATAGCATATGGAATTGGAGATTAAGAATGAAAAACACACTGACTTTTCACTTAGCCCTCTTCCTCATGGTCACATGCAGTTGGTGAGGTTTGTGGAGTCTCTGTGCAAATGTCATGTAGTCGACCAACTGCCCAAGCCTCTCCTCCTGCTACACTAAAACTATACTGCCATGTGTGTGTGTGTGTGTTTGTGTGACTTTCCTAGTTTCCCAGTACTTTCCTAGTCTCCCTCAGTTTTATTTTATTATACAGCTCGTTCAGCAAAAACAGGACGAATTTTTCATTTTCATATTCAAGTAGCCATAAAGGGATTTGCAGACCTGTTTTGTTCCACAAATATCTGCCTATGTGCTACGTAGTGAATGCGGCCACGAAAGATACGAAACTTTTCGTAAAATGTGGGAAAAGGTACCTTGAACGTGTAATACCAACAGACTTATTATATTGGTTTTCACTTTTAGGGTAGAGGAGTTTTTAGTGTAGTAAAGTAGGTGTACGTTCTCCGGAGGCGTCGGTCCTACGATGGGATATTAGTTCTTGAAGGGAGCGAGTAATAGTGCATCTGGAGAGGCTTTAAAACTATCGAATTTTATTTCACAATCGCAATAAAATTTGAACAAGGAAGGAGAAGATGGTGAAATGAAGTGGAGGCCAAAAGTGGTAAGGAAATTTTACTATGCTTTCCGGATGAATCATATTTTTGTGAACGGAAACTTCCTTTTTATGTGACTTCTCACGCAGCCTAATGATAAATTATATTATACTGTATAAACAGAATATATTAGAGCGCTCCCTGTTACGTATGAAGGGTGAATGAAGTGTTATTTGTAGAGTAATACTGTGAAGAATATTCAACTAAAAAAGATGGTCTTTCAGTCAACTGATAAATATAAACATGAATACTCTCCCACACACACACACGTACATATGTACACTGCTCTTTCCTCGCCGTTTCTTTTTGACAGCTTTGATGCAAATAACTAACACTAAGGCCAAGTCTCGTGTAGACTTTGTTAGACTCTAAGGAAACTTCGATTTTCGTCGAGACTTCTCCTCCGTACGAACAACAACGGAGAAGAGGAGGACAAAAGCTAAGAGAGCAAAAACAAAATGGGTTTTGAGAAAGGTGCTTCAGGAGGAAACTCAGATTCATTTGACGGAGGAGGAAAGGTGTTGGTGAAAAATTCTGTTCCTGACAATATTATATATCTCGGTTGAGAAGGAAGTAAAAGCTTATTGAGGGAGAAGAACGGTGATGATGGTGGTGAAGGAGAAAGAAGGAACGTGTAGTAAATAGAATGATCAGTGTATATCACAACACAGCTGAAAAGTAACTCTTTCCATTTTACCCTGTAAAATTTTCATGAAAAATGCATCTCTTTCACATCTCATCAAGTCAAAGTGGGAAGTATAGTGAAAGTAGAGATATAATTTTCAAGGTTTTGTGTCTCGCTCACTTTCTCTCCCTTATTTTCCCATCCAATGAACCTGATTGTATTTATTCATGGGGTGGTACTTCACACCTAAAAAGAGCGACGCGAGGTCTTCTTGCCTGCGTGAATTTTTCCAACGTGCTTTCATCAGAAGGCTGGGCTGAATATACAAAATGTAGGTTGGTTGAGGTCTTCTGATGAATCAGAGAGTGACACACGATATGACTCTACATACTCATAAATAAGTAAATAGACTTTGGGATTGGGAACTGACGGGAGATGGGTGTGTGTGTGTAGAAGAAGACTGAGCATCCTAATGTTCTTCCGAGGTAGGTAAGCGTGTGTGTGTGTGATACCTTTAAAAATTAGGGTTGTGTGAAGAGGAGAGAAAAATCGGGATGGAAATCGGTACTGGCTTGACTCTTGATAGATTAGATCCCATTACTGCCACTTCCACCTTCAGCCAACCAAGATGAGTGTGAAAATAGCTGGATTAGAAAAGGAAGTAGAGGCAGACTGACAAACCACCGAGCGTGTATTCTCCTATTTCATGGGGACTCACTGGTCATATGCTACAAGTTCCCGTGTACAAGAAGGAAGGGTATACGTGGATGCCTCTCGATGAGATGATAGGAGAGAGCCACCACGACTATCATTCGTGAAGTGCTACGTCCTTGATCCAAAACACTTACTCTTTCTTCTTCCTTCATCTTTCACTACTCTACCCTTTTCTTTTGGCATCTTCAGTTACTGATTTGCTATCTGGTTGATGACAAGTATTCCAAAAACACTGCCAACTCTTTCTCTCTCCAACATTCAATTTACTTCCAGTTCACTTCAGTCTAATCAAACAATTCCTTTGCTGGATTCCTTCTGCAAACTAACAATCAAATCCTCTCTTGTAATCAAACGGCTCATTGCCTCAGTCGTACGCTGTGTATTACATTGCCTTACATCCACCAGTACACACTCCATTAGCGATATATAATAATATAGGGCACGAGACTAAGTCATAAGCAGCAAACTCAATTTTTTCAATAACATACTTAGTCTGTTAACACAGCCTCTAACTCTTTTGCCTCCCCTCCGTACGTACACGAAATTCACTACTGACTCTGACAGCCTCATATTTATCTCTTGCTTGATAAGTCGCTGTTTTCATCCCTCTTTCACTCTCTGCACTTGATTTTACATTCCAATTCCTTAACGACTCCTTTCAATCTCAAGCTACGTGCTTATTTTACTGAAATCGAGAAGCTATGCCGTAATAAATTAGCCATCGACAAGAGAATGTACCAAATGAATTCAAAGGCTTCACTTGGATGACTTGTTACTTACTTGAACTTAAGTGGTATTAAATACCAACGAGTTTCTTGTCTGCAAACTCTGACTTATAAAATACAAAGTCCCACACTACTCAGCACGTTAAACAATATGCATACTCTCTCTCTCTCTCTTATTCCCCGAGTATGCATGCATGCATCCACTTCACTAATAATAATAGCCCTGTGTAAAAGTTCCCTATCGACTGCTGCACACACCCAACAAACCTTCCTACAAATCCTACAACAGCACTTGCTTCGTCGTCGTCGCCGTCGTCGTTGTATTCATCACATGGAATTTGGATTGGCAATTGAAAAGGTTCTCTGCTAGGAAACTTTGAGAGAGAGAGAGGGGAGAAGGAAGGGAAATTATTCATTCACTTGACTGAGGACAGCTCTCATTTAATGAATTACGGAATCTCAATAATACTTCCTGCCATGGTAGAAACCAATTAATCCAAATTTAATTATCTTTGCTTGCTGACAGCACTAATAGCTCTAGCCGATTTTCTTTCATATTTGAAATTTTGACTAACTATAAGTGCACGAGAGAGACCAACGACCAAGAAGAATAATGTGTGTAGCTCTGCAGGAGTCTCGTGCATTTAGTTTTCCTGTCTTTCGTGCCCAATTACACTATTGCTAGGTACGGATTATATATTTGAAGAAAACTGTTCTCGTCACATGTTCGAAAGGGACAAACCTGCACACAAACACTCGACCCGGTCGACGCACGAAGTTGGGGTTTTAACCCTTGCCATATTAGAGTTTGCAAAAACAATAATCATAACTTTCTTTTGTAGGAGCTTCATTCGTTTACAAAATGGGTAGCCTAAGTATACCCTGTGGTTAAGGATGAAGTAAGTAGCCTGTATGACAGAGAGGAGCATATTATATATCCGTTGATACGTATGGACAATTACGTCTACTGTTTCGAAACCGATGATTCCACTCTCCAGACTACATTTAGGTAGCTTTTCTAGCCACGCCATGTAGTGAGAGTGTAGTTTTATTAGAGCCATGGCATGAGGAAGGAAAGTGATGGTTAAAGTACTTGGTGAGGTTGAGGTGTGCTTATTAGAAACGCCATGGTATCTTTCCTTTAGCAGACTACACATTGCAAATGTGCCTGAACCACATCTACTACCTCTGCACTCTCGCTGACCCAAATATTTGTATTAAAACAAGTTTCAGCCTATTTCCGGTCGAGGACACACCGTCGACTTTCTCCGCTAACAGTATAAATTATCATTTAAAGGCTTATTTTCTTCGTACTAATGGACACTTCCCAACGACCCAACTCTGTCCATTATCTTAGTCTCAAATTCAGACATAAAAACGGATACTTTATTGCCCTACTCCTTTTTGCTTCCCCAGAACTTCTCGTTACGAAGGCAATGATAACCCCAAATAATAGAAAGTACATGTAGCTTTAAGACTTCAACCCATATCCCATTATTCTCTCAAGCACACACACACACACAGAGTACAGTACTTGCAGTTGCTCGTAATAAAATACTAATTTGAATGTTTTATTACATCCACGCAAGAGCCGAGGAGATATTTTCTCCCGAGAAAAACTTATGCTGAATTATCATGGAGGACTATTTTAGAAGAAACTGAAGAAAGGACAAATATTTACTCAATGGAGAAAGTATAGATGACATGAGGAAGATTGAAGTACATGCACAGGTACTTAAGACAGTCTGAAGTTTAAGTAACCAACCGGAGAAGGTGAGACGCCTCTTGTTTCGTTTATTTCTTAACGATAATAAAATACCTTTCCATACCGAACCTCCCTCGCCTCTCCCTCAAAAAGATGGCTTTGTTGTTAAAAGACTTTGCTTTATGTTTACTTTCCATGCATTTCAATACCGGAGTGAATGATATTTTGTTATCACATTACACGGACTGATGGAACTTCCAAGGAAACTCTACAACTAGAGTCAACAACTCACAGACGAAAACAAAAAGGAGAAGCACATTTGTGACTTCAGGTCCGAAAGAATCTCCAGATCAACATGACTTCCTACTTCCTACTACCACCGTACAAAACACATCACAAAAACCAGTGACACCCACATAAACTATAAAGGGAAACTTGGTATGTTCACCATGAACCATGTTTATGTCCCGTGTGGGTTCTTGCCTCACGAATGATTGAATTTATCCTTACATTATTGAACATTTGATGAGTTAATTGAATGAATGCGTGTGAAAATAACAAAGCCTTGCGTATCGTAAAAAATGAGTGACAGGAATACTCTTACACATGCATAGATCGAGTTTAAACTCAATCGGTGTATAAATATGAGATATACCAATTCATTAGGAGGTAGTGAAAGTACTCTCGTCCTGACTCTGACCAAACAACGAACTGAGAAACAACTCAAATAACAGACACTTTCAAAGGGAAACCGAACTCTCGTGCTAATGGAAATGAGAAAGGAGTGACGAATCTGATCAATATTTATACAAAAATGCACACCTACTGTGTTCTCCTCCTCTTTAACTCAAATATTTCAAGTCCATTTTGTCTAATTAGAAAGTTTCATGAATCAACCTCCTAGTTACAATTTCATCGCTGCTACTGCTTCGCCTTACCACATCTACTCCCACCCTTACAATCCACACGTATCTTTTGGAACGTTGTCTCACCTGCTGTTTAAGTAATTCAATCTCTAGGGTTCGTTTCTCTAGACTTTAGAGTGCATGAATTCTTTCATTTCACCAAATACGCAGACCGATATAGCACCTCACTGAAGAATGACTAAATGACTGCATAGCAAAGTAACAAAACCTCGTTCCAAGTGACACAATCATAGCTGACAGCGTACCCCAAACTGCGCCTCTAAATCGTGAACTGAGATTAAAAACGATCTTCCAGGTTGTCGTGAAGTGTAAACCTTGTTAACAATAAAGCTGCGTGAGACTATTGTAATGAATGAGAAAGAATGAGTAGACAGAAAGAGGCCTAAAAATACTTTTCTCTCGTGGAAACCCAAATGTACATTTATCTTGAGTTTATTACATAATCTTCATTATTTTAGCCAACACACACCTAAACGCAATTCTCTTTTGCTTGCTTACAAGTCATGCGATGTAATTCAATCAGGAGAAAACACAAGTAACACAACACATGGTTTCAAGAGCTGCGAGGTCACTTAAGACAGATACATGCAGAAAGTTAGGAGAGAGTAACCAGAACTTACCTTACCACATGAATGCGGGATAAAGTGTAGACAATTTGAGAGGCAGGGAATCACTCAAGTGTAAAGCTAGGTGAAGAATCGGACTGCAGTTTGCGAACAAGTTATAATACAAGTCTCATGAAGTAATAACAACAGTCCTTGGGCAGATCCGGATTAACATGGTGAGATTGTAGCAAGTCCAAGTTTAGCAGTAAGAGATGGTTAGTCATGAAGTTGTCAAGATGTATCCACCTCCTCATTAATTTTTCTCTTAATTTTACAAATGGACTTTCTCGAGCACATGTAAGAAAGACACACTTACTCACTTACTGCACGAACGGACAAATCCTTAGTCGGCCTAAGAAGAAGAATCAGTTTATCCACATGAAGTAAAAGACTAAGAAAGTGAAAGCTCAAAGGAACTCTCTCTCTCAACTCCCAAACTAAACTCAGACTAATTCTGGATTTGTTTGTGTGTGTACTTAAAACTTGGAACAAAACACACACGTATTCTTCTACTCGGCAACAATATCACATGCATAATGTATAGAGTCTGCTTTCTCCGGTGAAGTCATGCATTGCCAGTGCCCACACATAGGTCAGTCCAACCTCAAGCCACCAACACTAATAATTCAAAAATCTTTATGTTCCTATTGTATATTTTAGGACACAATAGACGCACTAGATTTTCCACTTCAGCAGTTACATTCACTTAGACTGGACCAACTGGTCCGAAAAGTTATTTAAGAAAGTCTCTGTGATCCTTAACTTCCACCACACTTTTCTCCTTCACATAATTTTTGTAGCCAACTAATCAGTTAATTATAACTGACTTTCCCCTGAAGGTGTATACTATCCATTTGTGATGTAACAAACAGCCACCACACTTTATAGCTCCTCAAGGGTTTAACATCACAAGAGGAGGATACCCTCTGTTCACGGTTTTTCACTAGGAAACTTCCAACAACAAATGAAGAGTCCAGCAAGTCCAGTTCCGAGTTAATTCGCGAACAAACTCCTTCACACAACTAACAAATCAAAACAAGTGAATCAACCACTTTTAGGTGTTTTCCGAAAGTATCTAATGTCCACTAGGACAGGCCAAGAAGAAGAAGAAGTCTCAAATTCTGTCGCAGAAGAATGGGATAAACCCGTTTCTACTCGTAGAAGCTCTACTAGAAACCTCCGAGAGGAGAGAGACAGCGTTATCGCGACTCTTCTGAACAGAACCACTCCGAATTTGAGACTGCAGTCGTTTCAACTCCCAATTCCCGATGTTATAGGAGCAGAGGACGATTCCTGCTGGAACTTCAGTATCGTGAGACTCCCTATATACTCTGTAGAATTTCTCACTCTCCCTCAAACTCCAGAGCAACTGTGGGGAAGCAACCAGGAGAGCTCCTAGTTTGTGGATAGACTCGCAGTTCCTCTGTACTTCACTTCCACTTCTTCAATCTGAGCAAGTCGAGTTACTCTCAAATATTTCAGGCCAACCTTCCTTCAGAGTTGGCTTTCCATATTCTTCGTCTTATTCGAAACATGAGACTAACTGCTTTTGACTGGAGACATGTAATTCCAAACAGTTTTAAGCCTTCCTCTATGTATTCTCTTTCCCAGTGGAATAATGATATTATTATGCTTACCAGTCGATCCTTTTTGAACCACAAACTTAGTGTCTTAACAGAGAACAATTATGAATGGTACTAAACAAAGCTAAATTCTCTATGAAACCATTTAACCCATTCGCAACCAAGCAATATAATCTTGGCGATGAAGGCGAACTTGTCGCCACAGTTATTTTGATATCTAACATGTCATTACGGTTTGCAACATTGATGCTGAGGGAAGCAGAAAACTGTACAATCATATTAGAGTAAAGGAATATAAAATTCATCTGTCGTTCCATGACTAATCCATTTTATTTCTGAGGAGCGTCCTTATGTGTTAGCGAAGCACAATGGGAAATACACCATCACGAACGAAATTATCATACATATCATATTCCTCGGGAATTTCCAATAGCAAGTTATTAAACGAAGGAAATTTCATGTGGCAAAATTATGCCTGGAGCCAGCCCCACCAAATGGGGTTTGAGAATAGTTCTTTTGCTGCTTCGCTAATAAAGTATCGCCCTCAGATCAATCGGATTCGACTGACTGGAGCTAATAGAAGGGGCTGGATTCGTTTCCACATTAAAGCTTTAGAATGAGCGAAGAACACATTCAACCATCATCCATCCTCTTACATCATCTTCCTGGTGGGGAAACAAACAGAGCGAGGCTTCGTTCGTTGGTAAGAGTGGAAACTTATTTGTCCTCTAGATCAGATTTCTATTCCAAGTGTGACTCACCCTACTCAATCTTAGGCAAGAAATGGTAGAATATTCGATATGACACCAAACAACACACACAGGGTCATTGTTTACTCATTCGTAGTGGAAGCACATCAAAGGGACTAAGTAAGTATTGACAGCTCCAACTGTAAATATTGTAATTATCTAAGGAGCTAGTAAATTTTACGTGAAACAATATAAATATCCATCTATCTTACAAATAAGGATTCACTCACCAACTGCGATAAAGGTTATTCCCCGAATCCTCGCCTCTCTACAAAACAACCGACGTTCTTCTTCACTCAAATAATGTCGAAAATTGATACCTCGAAGCATTTGAACCTTCTCCCCTACGTCTAATGAGCTCACTCTTGTTTATTTTGAAAACTTCTTCAAACTCATAATAAGAAGATTGGGCCTTGAGCTCTTAATTTACTAAATGGTCATATCACCACCGACTGTCCTACTTTCTCAACATCGCAGCTGATGAAAACCCTCTGATAAATTATATTTGACTCTGTAATCACTCTTGATAGCAATTCTTAGATTCCTCCTACTTGTTATTTGTTATTCTTCTCTCAGAAAGATATGACGAGTTCCTATACCTCTGAACTTTCAAGTACGAGACACTATTGATTCTACGAACGAGGGTAATATCACGGAAACAAGTTACAAGAACTGCTCCTTGTCCTCCTCAAAGGGATACATGACAATCTTGGCGATCCATCGCAGCACAAATACAAGGTTGCTACACGAGTAAATACATTCCAAGAAATAAGATCAATTGATTCCGACCATGGGGACGGTTTTGACAACTTCTAACAAAATTCTCAAACACAAATGCATTACACAGCCGACAGCATCCACTTTGATCTTCCGATGAATCTGTTCCACAAAGTAAAACTAGGAATATATATTTTCTTCGTGATCTCCACTTGACTCAAGCATCTCTGTAGATACTCAAAGAATACGAGGAGTTGCCTGGACTCTCACAATCACCACGGTCAACTGGAGTGTGAATTCTGTCACACAGTAAACCTGTGCATCCCCATTGACTATCGACAAGCGTTGCATATGTGGGACAAAAGTGTAGAAGAAGGAGTGAGCACGGTTGATCTGTTCATTTTCCTTTGTTGCAGTGAGTGCATGATGATCATTTCTCTCGTGACTTCCTCTCGCTCATCTTTAAAGTTGATATTTGGAGGAAGTTATCTTTCGATAAAGAATAAAGGCGGAGGAGATTGTGTGTGATGAAAACACACTTTATCTCGAGAGCGGTGAAAGCAAAAGGGACAATTTCTCTGACGCATGAGCCACTTTCTATCTCCTTGGCAGTTAGTTCAGTAGGAAGCGTGAGCACTGCATACTTTCCCTTGTAACATTGGGTGACGCATACATTACACACTGCCTACTCCGTCCATCCATCCTATGCAGAATCATTTCCTTATTAAACCTTCCTCAAGAGTTGCCTCTCATGGCTTACTGACTTTCTCCTTTGGAAAAGGTCAAGCCTTTTATTCACTCTGCGTTTCCGAGCAAAAGCTAAAGCTGGAAATGCTAATGTACACAGAGAAACAGTTCAAACATCGACTGTGTTACGGAGAAAGCGTAGAAGTAGTGAAAAAGAAATAGAAGCTCGTGGAAAAACCTTCTAAAGGAGGGAAACAAACTCATAGAAAATGCACACACTACTCCTTTTTACGAAATAATTTGATCCAAGTCATGGATAATATTGCACAAGAACAAGAAGTTCCACCGTCGCTCCGTACTGAGAAGATATGTTTGGTGGAGAAGCAACTGTAGCAAGTAACGAAGCAAAAGGAGAGTAGAAGCAACTTGAATTGCTTCTGACGGTTACTCTGTAATTCTACTGGTGTAGTAGAAAGCGATGAAAGTGCGGGTGCATTGACGCAGCAGATACTCTCAGATCAGACCAAATAGCACAAGGAACAACCGAAGACGCATCTACAATCTACGTTACCAGCAAATATCCAAAGACCTGGCATTCAAGTACACAAAGACCTGCCAAGAGTGAAGTACTGGCAGTGCGGTAGAGTCCTTAATGTATACTAC
>JAQGAC010001651.1:0-13007 GCA_034696585.1 Isotomurus maculatus | reverse complement strand
CGTATGCACTCATAGCTTAACTCTTCAAAAAGCAGTGGCAAAAATATCCAGAAATATAATTTTTCTGGATTTCCCCTGCCAACGGCTTTTGTATGCTAGCTCCTTAAGGCTTCATGACAACGGTGATGTGCTTATCCACCGGAGGCCTGATGGAGGCTCCATCCATTTGTGCATGACGTGATTGATCCTTAGAATTGTCGTTAGATTTGTCCCTAGATTTCTGCTGCGGCTTAGAAGTTTTTGCCCGTTTTGGGTTTGGGGGCACATCGTCATCCTCCTCCTCGGTTCTTGCAGTAGTGTTGTCCGACTACAAAGAGCCCAAAGTTAGAGAAGTCGGCTTCAGAGCAAAAAGTTTGCCTGGCAGCTCCGAGAAGAGTAGGAGATACTCTTGGTGGTTGGAGTCGATGGTCTCTTTGTGACCACCGATATCCTCCGGAAGATATTTGAAGTCTGATGATGCAACCTCCTGGAGTGTTGTAATGATCGTGCAGGGAATGCAAAGAAAGGAGTGAATGAAGTCGCAATTTATATTTGTAACGCTCTTGTGACATTGAATATTTGCAGGTCTAGTGATAAAAACCTGTGATCGAAGATGAGAATAAATATTAACCAATTGAAGCAACATAGAGACGGCGAGAGTGAATATACGACAGCAAATGGTATCCATACATATAATGAGAAAACCTATGATTGCAATGAGATCAGTTTTTTCATATTATTGTTAATCTATGTCACAGAAAGACTGAAAACTTATATTTTTGTTCATTAACTTCCTCGTAAGGTACTACGATGATGGTTTCAGAATGTATGCAAGTATTGTCCAATTATGTATTTCGTCTGGTAGACAATAGAAGCTGACAATCTAGGTTTAGTTAAAGTTGAAAATTTAAATAAGTGTTAAGAAGCAGTGGAAATTGAAACTAAAATGCAGCTTCAATAAAACAAATACAATGTAAGTTGCTCGCTGGTTTTCGAGCCCCAGTGTTGGATACAGCTTTTAGGTTTTTATCATGTACATTGCCCCTGCTCCGTTTCTTAGCCTTAGCAATAACTAATTCATATAAAAAAAATGAGTTTCGATGAATTAGGTACTATCGTCGAAGCTTTTGTCCTTCTTCAACATAAGTTAACATTTAAAAATTCAAGTTTTTCCAAACGCATCTCGGTTGCCTCAAGTGCTTCTGTTTAGTCATCTGGTCAAGTCCTGGATGGTCCCGTTTTGAGCTTTTAATTACTGAGACATAAATGTATTTGTCTCCGAAACATGCTGGAAGTCTTGGTACGTCGATCTTTTCCCGTCCTTTATATATCCAATGCAAGCAGCAGCAGATCTGCTTGCGCCATCGCGCGAAACATTTCTGTCCATAGACTCCCGATTTCGCCTTGCTGGGCAACGTCTTCGGATTTTATGAGGTCATTAATATCATCCGATATGATAGCAAAAGGTGAGGGCACAAACGGGGTCACAGGATCCGTTATTGGTCCTAAAGCTACATGCAGACCCTGGACATCCACGGGCACAGCCTGCTCATCGATAGCCTTAGAGGAATTTTCACTAGGAAGAAAGTGGAAAATTGAGGTAGTAATAGGTTATTGGACACAATGTATAAGTAATTCCCGCATACACAATAATACGTTCATTTAGAAACTATACTTACCATTGCTGCAATTTCTGGTATGTAAGAATACGTCTAGACAGTCTGGAGGGAATCAACTGATTTGTTAATAAAAATGGTCAACGTTTTATACGAACTCTTTTCTCCATTCTCTCGGCTGCCCGCTGAAATGCAGATTACGTGGAGACACATTTAACGATTAGTAATAACGGTGATTCATAAATATAACTAAATCTTAGTATTCTCATTCTTACACATATGCAAATAGGCACAGACAAAAATGCAGTAGTCGTTCGTTGACAATAAGTTGTGAAGCAGGTGAAAATAAAAATGCAATAATTGGGTTTTCGTGCAATAAGACAATGCATTTTATGAAGTAGAATCTTTCTGAAAGCGATTAAAGCTGCTATAAAATAATTACATATTAATTAAAGCCTGTGGTTTCGTTGGTGAACCCGTTTAAAATAATAGACTGCATGGTGTGAATTAATAATGGATGATATACATCTGTTTATTTCCACAAAACAAATCACTATATAATAACATTGTCATATGTGTAAATGAAGTGCACCCAAGAATGAAACACTTAAGATCTGATCAGTCATAAGACCGGCGGATGGTCTGCATTTTCGTCCTTGGATGAGGATGTAGAAAAAATCATCCTCTGTGAGATCGACTGTGTGGTACGAAATCCAGTCGATGATGTTGACACTAACCTGATCCAACCTCTTCTTTGAGGACATCTTGAAGAAACTGCAGGTCAGGCTCATGTATCTCATCGAGCGGTTCCAGACGAACGTCTGAAATGAAAATACAACACAGCATAATATAAACTAATTGTATAATTCAAGTGCACTAATTAAGCTTTAAACCATAGTAACCTAACCTCACAATCAATGGTCCTCAACTCCACGGCTGACTGGAGCTTCTGGAATAGCCTGTCTTTCACTGTCCGCTTTGTTCCAAAACCAACAGCAACATGTCGGCCTGTTTCAAGGCCCAATCTATCTCGCTCCGTAGGTTCCGTATTTCTTTCTGTTCGACTTTAGATTCCACTAACTCGTGGAAAACATCGGAGCTATTTGCATTCCGTGAAGGAACAAAGGTCGAAAATGGGGTGACAGGATCAACTACCGTTTTTACAGTAATACTAAAGATTTAGACTGTTGGCGAAGTCTATTCATCGACGGGCGTGTTGGATACGTCGCTGAGTAGGCACTGGAAAGTGCAAAGGTAATTAGACAAAATTCTGCCTACAATCATGTCATACGATTAGCTGAGTGGTCAGTGCTTTGTCAGCAATTGCTTGTCTGGAGTGAATGAACTTACTTGTCAATCAAAATTTTACCGTTTTGTGCAAACTCTCCTTTCTTTATTTTTCCGAGTGTCCGTTGAAATGCAGTAGATTATTGTATGGAGATGCATTTAAAAGAACAAAACCGTGACAATTGTTGGGTGAGGGCAAAAGTACTAGCAATAATTGTTCGTGGGGAGGGAGGTTTTTGAGGATTTTTTATTATATTTCATAAATTTGAACCTTCGTGTATGCATAAACCAAGATTAAAATTCAATACTGTATCTTTCTTTGCTATAACTGGGATCTAACACAATTTACAGCGTGGCAGGTTGTATATAGTTTTGGATACGGGTGTTTGGTAAAAGATTTCTGCAGAATTTCAATGGCACCAGAAGCATAGATTTGAATTCAATTCTAATTTTGAAAACAAAATTGACTGCAACTTTTATCATTTTATAATATCATTCGGTTATCTGGTATATATAAATGCTGTTTGCTCTCGAGATTAAATAATCTTTACATAAATACATCAAAGTGTCTATCAATGAAAAATTTAGTACAATTTAAGTAATGCTTAAATGATTCCTTGTTTGTATCGGAAGGGCTTAAAACCATTCAGTTTTCTAGTACCATTACGAACTTAATGTAACTACGAATAAACGTCGAAGCGGGTCGTGCCGGTATCCTTATTGGTATGACAGCCATGGTAAACTTAACTTATAAATTGCTACATTAAGTTAGTTGATTAGTATTTAATGTAAATGATGTAGCGTATACCTCCAATGCAAAGACATTCTCAGGAACGGTGCTCGTATGTTGTCAAATAATAAGTTGTTACAAGCTCAGAACAATTATGTACCATCGTTCCAAACTTATTGAATTGTAACACAAATAATGAAATTAATTTTATGTCAATAATACAATTAATTTTATTTCAATAATACTAATTAAGAAATCTACTGCTGTGATGTAGGGACGGTTGATGATGGTGCTAGTCAATTTGTTGAATAAAAATTGCAGATTTAACCATTCATTATTTCTTAAGCATCGTCTTGTACAAATGTGGTTTGTAGCATTTTTATCCATGCTTAAGTTTTACTATACACACAAGATTCGTCAACAAACTTTGGAGGAGGTGGAGGAAGCACATTCCGCTTCAGTCATAAATTTTCCATTTCTGCAGTAAAGTGAAAATCGATGAATTAGTGTCTGAAGTCTAAGAAGGCTGGACTATTGTGTCCTCATTTTCCAGCAACATTGATTACAGCTGCATAGCTTCCAACATCGCGGACATTTCTATTCCCAGTCGCCAAGCCGGACAATGTGCTGTAGGAGGTTGGCGTGGGATGGTAATTGTGGTGAAAACTGTCAGCGTTATTGTTACCATTTGTTTCTCAGAATATATGAAGTAGAAAAACGGTCTTCAGTTCATGATCGGTACGAATCCGGGGCCAAAATTGGGGGTAAGAATTTTCCTCAGTAAAAAATTCCAGCCGGAAAATTTTGAGAGGGAAAAAATCTGATTCTGGATGTATAAAAGCCACACTCTTGAGTATCCTAGTAAAAGCTTGCGTGTATTTTTATTATACTTATTGCAAGCGTGTTATATTAAAATAGCTTACTTATAATACAAGTCAGATCTATAAATCAATCTATGCGGCCATCATATTGAGTCATGTTTCATAGGAGAATAAAAAATCTCCACAGTCAGCACTGTGCACGAAACACCAATGGAAACACCAATTCAGAACAACAAATGTGTGAAAATTGTGTATGTATATTACTTGAGTAAAGGGGAGTTCCATTCTGATTGAAAGAAAAAGCTTTTAAAGGCATAAATATGAAATAACAGTAGATAGAATTTATGGTTAGTAGAAAGCGCAAGAGAGATTGAGAGACAATGTATACACAGCCATTACTGAACTGGAAATGAAACTACGCAACAAAAGTCGTACACAAATCAGAGAATTAAGATGTTAGCATGTAAACACTCGAAAACGCAACACGATTGTGTTACATAACGATGCAAATGCTTTCCTTCTGCATGGTTCTGCTGAATTCCAGGCTTTAAATGTGATGGCTTATTTCTGAGCAATGCCACATGCGGTACAAAAGCTGAATAGTGATGTTCATGTATATTTAAGTTAGTTCCCATTACATTATATGTAGCGTTGTTCGAGCCAGCCCAGCCACCATTTTCGGCACAGAAGTTCTAAGAACCTCGATCAGCAGCTTGTAAAATCTCCAAATGTTACGATTTTCGAAATTATTTCAAGCTTTCGTCGGAATCATTTTGAGTTCTGGTAGGATGTACTTTTTTGTCAAACGAATTTTTAAATTAGCTTAATGCATCAGTAACGCAATGCATTGAGAAAACTTTCTATCGATATGCGATGGGTAGTATTAATTATTTTTATTGGTTCCATGCTTTAGCAAACAAAACTGTTTCGTTGACAATTGGTGTTTGCTACTATGCTAAGTTCCACCTTTGCTTTTGAAATAAACATACAAAAAGTGCATTTCTTGTCAATCAAAAATTGCAACTTTATTGGAATTAAAGGTTCCATCCTACACCCTGGTGTCCTGGTTACGACACAGGATGTTGACGCTTTTTTTACAAGGTCCATGTCCACCGTCTAAAATTGTTATCAATAGTTTCAGTAATAATGCATTCCATTTTACACAGAAATCAATTATGGTATTGAGTTAACGCGAAAGATTTATTGGTATTGTATAAAACTGCTCACCTCTTATTGGTATGCACTGATCATTATGACAGGCATATTGGCCGCAGCAGGTGCCTTGTATACCATCACAGAGACATTCACAATCTGAGTGTTGAAAGCTTGCGAACAGGACAACGGTGCAAAACAAGAAATACATTCGGGAAGTCATGTCTGTGTTGGTGTAGATCAATCTCATTCCTAAAAACGCAATAGAGTTAATGAAACTTGATCACTTATAGGCGCTGTTTATATACAACTGGAATCAAACAAATTGTGTTGACCCAAAATGTTTTCCACGAAACGAGCTATCAACTTCAAACTGCTTTTGCAGGTTGAGATTGAGCAGTAAAATGAAAGCTGTTTAGAATTTTTTCTTCAACTTTAACATAGTTTATTATGCCCCTGTGATGCGGAATCAATTCTGCAGATGTGTTCCTTGTTACAAAATCAAAACTAGGAACACATAAATCTTGTGTCGTTCTGTTTCATACCAGCATGAAGAGATTCACAAATCTCTTCTATGTTCAGGCGAGGAAAAAGTCCTCACCTGTTAGATCACAAACAAACAAACCGTAGGTTTGTTTGTTAGGCCACAAAGCTAAGGGTGAATGTAGAAATGAATATTACAACAGATAAAACACTGATCTTTGGTCAGCATAGAAATGTTCAAACGTAAACCTGCATTCATGATTCTAATTTGAGTACTTCAAATTCTTGACATTTCCAAATATAAACCTTTGATGACAAAGTCATGAGTGACATTTTTTATTGAAAATAGTGACGAAATCCATGAATTTCGGTGATGGGTTAAAAACATGCCGAGGTCATACAGGTTGAATTATTTTTACATATTTTTATTATAGGGTTTCTGAAAATGAAACATTTATCTTCATCAATTTCTTAATGATTCCTTGTAAATTATAGATCTGAAGGGCTCGCTAGGAATTATATTGTTTTTCACATATCAGAATCTAATGCAACTATTCATGCACGTTAAAACGAAATTTGCTGGGAACCTCATCCAAATGATAGCTTTAGAAAACTTACAGATTCCTACTTCCTAGTTTTTGGATTGGAATTGAGTTGAAAATATGTAGAATACACCTTCCGCGCAAATGACTTTCTTCTGAACCTTAACTGTAAATTTCTTAAGTAATAAATTGCTACATGTTCAGCACAGTTATTTTGTATCATAAGACATTTATTAAATTGTAAAACAAATAATACAAATAATTTCATCCTACGACTACTAAGTTAGAAATCTACTGGTGTGAATTAGGGACGGTTGATCATAGTGCTAATCAATATGTTGAATAAATAATTGCAGTGTTGATAATACATTATTCCTAAAGCATCGTCTTGTACAAATTTGTTTTGTTGCATTTTTATCCATACTTAAGTTTTAATTTACACGCAAGATTCTTCAGCAAACTGTGGGGGAGGAGGAGGAAGCACATCCGGCTCCTGTCATAACTTTTCCATTTCTGCTGTAGTGTGAGAATCGATGGAATAATGTCTGTAGTCTAAGAAATCTGGACTCATGTGGCCTCCTTTTCCAGCAACACCGATTCCAACAACGGAACTCGTAACTTCACGTCCATTTCTGTTCCCAGTTTCCAACCCCGACAATGTGCTGTAGGACGTTGGCGTGGGATGATAATGGTGGTGAAAGCTGTCCGTGTAATTGTTGCCGTTGGTTGCAGAATGATAACTTCCAAGTGTTCCAACAGTGTTTGTTGTAGTCACCGTGTCTTGAATTCGATAATCTATTTTGCCATTTTCTTGTTGCTGATTAACACTTCGTTTCTTTATTTTGACGCAAGTCAAGAGAATGATAAGCAAAAAGAAGACAAGGATCCCAACACCCGCACCAACGATGACTCCAAGCCGCCTCTGCAGAAAGGAGAATCTCTTGCTTCCAGACACGGAAGACGTATTGATCTATAAGATGCGATTTAATCAATTAAGAATATTGTTCTATATTTTGCCTCTATTATATTTGTGTGCTTTTTTTAGTTCATACCCTTCTGCATCGCGAAATAGGAGTATCCCGAAGGACATTTTCAGCCGGTAAAAGTGTCAGAGCACTTGTAGTTATGTTCGTGTTGGTGTGAGTTGCTAATCCCAGAACACAGACGAGATACGGAGTGTCTGATTCCAAATCCGCGATTCTGTAAGCTCTAGAAGTGGCTGGGAGTGTGTGCGTCCACTGAATTCGGTTGTCATGGTTCAACGCGTGATATCCAATCATGTAACCATTTACAGCAGAATTATCTCGTCCTTGCCAGGAGACCATCGCAGACGACTGCTGGACTTCCTGCAAACATCACAATGTGGGACATTAATAAAAAGCATCAATTACGCTCGTAAATTAATCTCTACTTTGTGTGTTAAGTGTGAAGGCCATCTTTGACTTAAACACACATTGTGCTATTTAGATAAGCTCACCTGAATGTCGACTTTAAAAACAGCAGGAGAGGAGCAGAACGAATCTAAATCAACTTCGAGGATTGGCTTTCCTCGGAACTCGTGTGGACTTTCACAAATAAAGTTAGGCTGTGTAGCAGGAAGTATGACTCCCTTACGAGTGTCTCCTCCAGAATCTCCTTCCAATGATGCAGACGTCGAGAGAGCAGATAAAGCAAACGCCTTGGGGTGAGAGTCTAACCATTCCCACAGCCTCTTGCTCTCACAATTGCAGTTGAATGGGTTTTCTACAATAAAGACAAGATCACAATTATTAATACTATTATTACATTTATTCCTTCAATTGTGTATAAGACATGAAAGCAAATTATTGAAAGCACCCACACATGCAAGAACCTTGTGCAAATATTTTGTAAACTTAGAGTGATTTTTAGCAGTTAGAAGCGAAATTTCAGAGTGATCTTTAAGTTCAGCCTTTTGTTCGGTGTGACTTCTTGAGTGGAATCATAAGTAAACCAAATCGTAGAATGAAATTCCTTCATTCAAAGATTATAAAGTATTTCGTTTATTTACAATGCCTACGAGTACATTATGTAGGAATAAGCAGTTTATTTAAGTAAGGAGTTTATTTAAGTCAGCAGTTTATTTAAGTAAGCAGTTTATTTAAGTAAGGAGTTTATTTAAGTCAGCAGTTTATTTAAGCAAGCAGTTTATTCAAGTAAGCAGTTTTTATAAGTAAGCAGTTTTTATAAGTAAGCAGTTTATTCACATAAGGAGTTTATTTGATACGATCTATGCAGACTATGTAAGTACGCAATTTATTTGGATTCAATTTTTTGTTTCACACAAATATGAACATAATTTTGAATTCAACCGGATTTACGGAAAAGCATGTGTCTGAATTTTGAGTATAGCATTTAGCCATTTTTGCCCAGACTAAGTTCTTACTTTAAAGAATGTGAAAACTTTACACCAAATCCGTTGAAAAAAATCTGCGCAAGAAAGCAGTTTACGGGAAATGTTTATTTTCAATGGCGGGAAAATGGTTTTGCTGATCAATTGGTGATACAACTTGTCTGAAAAGCCAATATGGGCAATGAAATATATACCTAGAGGTTAGGGAGAAAATATTTTGAAAAAAATGCAGTAAACTTAAATGTGCTGAATTTTTTTTTTCTACTATAAGCTCGGCTTCACATCCGAAGTTTTTAAGCGGGTTAATTGGGTAGTAAATGCCTTAAGTCATGGAAACAAAAGTTGCAAATCTCATATAGCAGTGTAAACTGCTTAATAAAAAATTGTAATATGTATCAGACTGTCCTACTCCTCAAATTAAATCCTGAATACGCTCTGAATCCCTAATAAATCCCAGTTACTATTCTGGTTTAAGTTGGTCTCCGGGGAGCAGACCCAAACAAACAAGGAACTATTTGACTATTTGGAACTATTTGAAATTGACTGTTCATGTATTTCTGCCGTGCAAAGGAGAAAGGATCAGTTTATCTCTGTTTGCCGCATAATTATAATTAGCAATTTATGACAATCCTGGGACACGAATTCTCAAGAGTGCAGTGAAGTGTGGTTTGTGAGTGCAAACATACCTTCGAGTTTGAGGGAAGAAATCCTTGTTTCCAAATGCCTCAGGACTGTGGAAGGAATAGTTTCAATGGAGTTTTTGCTCAGGTCAAGTACAGCTAGTCTAGCGAGAGGGCCAAATAACTCGGCAGGGAGTCCAATGAGACGATTTCCACGGATATGCAGCGTCACAAGCGAAATTAAATTGGCAAAGGTTTCGGGTGCCAGACGAGATAATTGATTGTCCGATAAGTCCAAGTCCTGCAACCATACAAACTCACAATCAAACCCTACGGCTTCTTCTCTTCTTTGCAGTTGTCATAAATTACACTAAAACTTAATCATTTATCTCCCCTAAATTGACAGTTTCACTTAATGAAACTCAAATACCTGAAGTCCAGCCAGATCTGTGTGAAACTCTTGAACATCCTTGATTTGGTTATTCGACAAATTCAAACTCTTAAGCTGCAAAAGTCCTGTGAAGGAATCGAACTTGATATCTTCAATCGCATTTTCACTCAAATCGAGTAAATTGAGGTTTCCCAAACTGAAAAAAGCTGCTGGAGGCAGAATTGTCAATGGATTCCTCTTAATCACAACTCTGTGAAGTCTCGGATAAACTTTAAACTCTTCACTCGTCAAGTAACTCACATTCGTGTCACACAAATACAAATCCATCACACTGAAATTTGTGCTGTGATGATCTTCCGTGTAAAAATTCATCAGTGGGTTTCCACTCATATTCAAAACAAACGACCCACTTCCTGAACCTCCGACCCATTTGTCACTCAACGCGTATGGAATCTTCTCCATTGAATTTCCTCCAAAGTTTATTTGACTCAGAGACAAATTCCTCACAAATTCATTCGGCACTCGAGAAATGTTGTTTTCTCCAAAGTCGACAACTTGAAGGAGCGGCATACTTTTTGTTAAACTTGACCCCGAAATTTTATTCAGTCGATTATCATTCATATCAAGCTGCTTAAGTCTCGGAAGAGAAATCCTTTTGAGATCCAACGTGTTAATTCGATTCCCTGACAGAGTTAATACTTCCAGGAGACTCGTGTTAGCCAGTGCTTTGTAGGGAAATGCCCTCAGTCGATTGTTTCTCAAATGTAATTCCCGAAGAGGAGACGCTCCCGAATTTCTTCCAACAATTTCGGGAAGAAACGCACTTTCAGGAATGTGCGAGATGAAATTGTCACTCAATCGGATAACAGCCAAAGCCCCGTTAGACCTGAAAAGCGTTCCAGGAAGAGAAGTAATGTGAGACTTCTCAGCAGAAAAGAAGCTCAGTGATGGAAACCCATCCAACGTGGCTTCATCAAGATCTGTCAAATTATTTCCCGAGATTTGTAACACCTCAACTCGTCCCATTTCAATTTGACGGAACGTTGAACCCGTGAGTGAATTTTGTTGTAAGTCCAACTCTTTCAGGGCAAATTGGTTTTGTGACTTTAAACGGGGAATTTCACCAGGAGCAGAGACAACCGCAGATTCCCTCGGGGAAAGTGAACTGGATGAACTCAAACCGACGTGGAATTCAATGAGGGAATTGCAACACATTTTCAGGATCTCCAAACCTCCGGGATGAAAAACTTGTGTGTAATCCAAAACTGTTAATTTATTCGATGACAAATCAATTATCCTCAGACTCTTCAGGTAGCTGAATGAACCTTCCTCCAACATGGAAATTAAATTGTTGCTTAAATTGATCTCCTCGATGAAAGCCAATCCTGCAAATATTGCTCGGTTAATTGACTTCAACTGATTAAAACTCAAATCCAAATACTGCAGAGCTTTTGTGTGGGAAGAAAAGCATTCCGAGTGAATCCAAGAAATATTATTCTTCTGCAAGTAAAGTCGCTCTAAACTCCTTAAGCCCAAAAATACACGAGGACCCATCCGACTCAATTTGTTGTTTCCCAGGAATAAAATATTAAGCGTCGTTTGATTTGCAAACGCTCCGTCTTGAATGACCTTAATTGAATTATGTCCCAGGCTGAGAGACGACAGTTCACTTCCAGGAAGCATTTCTCCAGTAAGTCTTTCAAATGAATTACGACTCAGAGTGACATGCCGGACTCGTTTCAATGAATCCATCCCACGAATCATAGTAAGCTTATTATTCTCCAGGTAAATTTCCTCCAGGTGCGTCAAATTATCCACAACTCCAAGTGGAATCGACGTGATTTGATTATTCTGCAGACGAATCTCTCGCAATCTTTTGCAATTTTGGAAAGTCCCTGGTGATAATTTCGTCAAATAATTTCCATCCAATGAAACGGAGGTCAAAGCTTCATTTTCGAAAAACATGTCTTGAGGAAGAATCCGAAGAAAATTGTCACTCAGTCGAATTTCAGTGAGATTCTTTAACGGAGCAAAAGCCCCAGATTCGACGTATCTCAACGCATTTCCTTGCAAATAAAGAACAGACACTTTTGGAGAGTTCAGAAATGTGGGAGCCAAAAGACGGAGAATGTTGTTTCCGTTTAAGAAGAGTTCTCTCAGCTCTCCGAGATTCTGAAGAAGACCTTCTCCAACCGTGTGAAGATGATTGTTGCTCAAGTCAATGGAAACGAGGTGTGAATTCTTCGAAAAAGTTGTCGACGGCAGAATAGTCAGTTTGTTATGAGACAAGTCAATTGATTCCAATTCCTGAAGAGGAAAGAATACTTCCGGATCCACAGAGTCAATTGAGTTCAAATGAATCAGAAGATTTCTGAGATTCGTCATCCCAAAGAAAGTCCCTCTTTCCAAGGATTTTAAGTAGTTTGAGTTCAGGTTTAAATATTTCAAAATTGGCCAGTCGGTAGGAATTTCCTTTTCTAGTTGAATTCCCGTTTCCTTTTCTACTCCGTAGGTTATTCCACCTCCCGGAGAAAATCCCCCGTTCTTCAGTTCATGTCGGAGAGTGTCGAAAGCTCCACTGTGTCCAGATTTCTTCTGTTCTGATGTGACAGCAGCAAATGTAGAAGTGGGACTCGTATTGACAGTGATAAGCGAGTTTAAGTCACTTAACTCGTTCCAAGCCAAGTTAAGAGATGATAAAAGTCTCAATCGACGAAGAGGGAGGTACGGAAACGACTTGAGTTTATTTTCTGAAATGTCCACCTCCATGAGAGTCTCCTCAAGTCCCCAGAATGCGTTTTCAGACACATTTTCAACCAGGTTTCCCTTCAAGTTTAACTGTAAATGACAATAAAGCAGCATACATTAGTTACAAGACCAAGAAGATGTTTATTTAATATGAAGAAGTACTTTCTGAAGCTGAATATTATGGAAACTATACGGTCCCAGTTCTTGTACTTGGTTCCCTTCGAAATCCAGCGTTTTCAAGCGTCTCAAAGTAGCTAAGGTTGTTTG
>JAQGAC010001650.1:0-13008 GCA_034696585.1 Isotomurus maculatus | reverse complement strand
GGTGATGAAGATGATGAGTTGAATGAGTTGGGCTAGTCTTAATTAATTATGTATTAACATCAAGATCAAGATCATTCCTTCTTGTTAGTGTGGGTGAGCAAGTCCACTAATAAAAAGAACTTATTCTAGCTTAATATATGAAACTGCCAGTCTCACTTTCCTCGCCTGGATTTACTTACAAAAAGTTTATTGAAAAGACACACCTAGGATAAGCAATGCTCTAATATGCACCTACACGTGTCTCGCAGCGTAATAATTGCAGCTGCTTCGTGCAACTAGACTTAATGTTTTCCCAATTTCAGGAAATCTTTAACTGATAAACTAATCAATTTGGGTTAGTTGCAATGAGTAAGTTTTATGTAAAATTTAATTCAAAATTTTCAGAATAAAATTGCTTGCTTATTTTAAATTTTTTGCTAAACTTGGAAGAAACTACAAACGAGCATTTTAGAAAATATACAACCCTCTCCGAATTAAAATCAGATTCCAAATTTTTGTTCTTCATTATTTTTGTCTTTTCCAACCAAATAATGATAACTTTCATAATCACAGGTTCATTACATTAAGTTCTTAATTGCATTTATGTATTAAGTTCGCTTTAACCCCAATTACAAGCAATCACATTTAAGCTGCCACGGCCTCCCAGACAAGATATTTTAGTTTGACTAGAAACAGGTTATTTCTGGCAAGTATTTAACGGATCGCCAAAATTCATGGATTTGGTCACTAAAGTTTTGACAACCCTTCATACACAAGAGATGTATTAGCTGCATCGGCTTTGTATCATTTAAACCTCTTTACCAAAGACAGTAATCACAATTCAGCTAATTGCGCAGTCCACCAATCCAACCACAAAAGGTTACTAAATTTTTGATTATGCTGATGATTACTGTGTTGCATTACATTGAAATTCCAATTCGTAAATACTTAGTCGAAATTGCTAAGATGTTTGAAAATTCAGTCTGATGGCTACACGGCCTGTGAGGTCTGTGGCTAAGTTCTTTTCCAGAATTCCTCTTGGTTTAATTGTAAAATATGTTACGTTCAGTTGCAGAGATAATTTACTTCGTCCATGAATGCATGTTTAATTAATATCTGAAAACCCCACTCAAATTCGCAATGTTGCTCTTTCCTTGGCTACAGAAAGGGAGTGAAAACCTAAGTTTAGCGAGTTAAGTTTCCTTGAAAAAGCCTTCAGAATATGAAATGCTTTTTCACCCTCACTCATCTTGTATTCTCCACTCTATTCAGTGGAGAAAAGTCTCATTAAGAATATGAAAATAGAGTGGGAGTAGATAAAGTCTAAACTCACTAACTTTTTTTCTATTCAGAATCGGCTGTTAATAAGCAAGTGGTGAGGCAAATTGAGACATGAAAATATAGTTAATAAAAAAAGGATTCGAAGAATTCAAGTCTGAGTCGTAGTATGAAAGAAGAAATCTATTCCTATCATAGTTTATTTTCTTGACAAATAGCACATAGCTGAATTAACAGTTCATTCCAGTATCAGTTCACAGAAGATAATCTTAATTTTTCATGGAAAGAAGGATGACACCAGTGAGGGAAAATTAATCCAGTGTAAAGCAAAGTGTCAAGGACAACCTGCTCGCTTTCGTGGAAAAAGAGATAACACAAATGTGCTAGTAATTTCTCCTACACACACGTCGCGAGCTGATTCCTCATAATCATTCATCACCCAAATCTACTTTCTAGTTTGTTTAAGCAATTAAATGTTTTTCCATGAATTTCACACATCGCATGTTAATTTGGGTAAGTAAGAATTTGCACAGATACTCCCACAACTTTAAACTACTTTCGCAGAATTACGTGCGGTTAGGTTTCATTTTAAGATTGGCTTCTTTCACAGGAACTTAATTCCTCGTGCAACTCCCAAAGCTCCGTTCAGTCAAGCTTTCCACTTCATCCATAATGGACGTCTCCCCGAAGCTGATCTTCTTCGTTTTTCTCTTCACGCTGAGTGCAGCCAACGGCAATTCCGAATTTGTAAGTCTGAATTCAGAAATGAAGTTATTTATTTCCCAATTTTGTGTGTTAGGGATCTGTAAAATTCCAAAGGCCAGTTCTTCTGTTTTGGCGATCAGAATGTCATCAAGAAAGGTGCGTATAATTCCGTATTGGTTTGTGAAATATTCGAGCCTTTTCCAACTCCTCCATTCACGGCCATTAGCAAACATGGGATAAGATTTATCCATAGTTATTTCCTCTTCCCATACCTACTATGGAATGGGATGCGGCACCTGGCCCCATCCTAATTCCTAACAACTTCATTGGCATCCCAACCACTTTCCTGCCGTCTCATTTATCTCCCTCACCTTAATTAGGAGATAAACATCTGACCTAATTTTTCCATCTCCGACTTTCTTCGGGTCCTTTTCTCCGAGGAATCGGATATTCAGTCTAATGCGCTCGAATGGGACGGATGTGAATTCCCTTCCCAGAGCTATTTCATTCGAGGAATCACCTTAGGTTAATTTCTCGTTATTAATGCAACAAGGGATCCGAAAAACCATGAGTTACCTGGTTATCCGAATTCGAATTAATTTAATTTTTAAAATCCAACCTGCTCCGTCATGTTTTAGCACGTTAAGCAAAACTTGGTATCATCTTCAAGGTAAAACGTTTAGATTGTTTTGTTTCGAATTTCGATTCATGACTAGGAGGTCGAAAACCATAAGCAACTTTCTTATTTGAATTAGAGTGAATCACCCTGTCTTAGAAACCTATCTCGTCCCTCAGTTTTTATCAGATTAAGTCGATCTTGGCATCGTTTTAAAGGTAAAAGGTTTTCGCGTTTTTTAAAAATCCTATTGACCCTTATTTATAGTTTAGGAAGTATTTCTAATATTTTTATTCCCCTAATTATTCTATACATAAAGTTTCTCTTATTTGTTTTTATAAATATCGAAAGAACTTTGTCTTCCATGCACGTTTATTCCTCACCGTAGTAGTCATTCGACTTGCAACGTCACTGGAATAGTAAGTCAAACTTACTAACACTTTACAACTTGAATAAAACTGTCCGTTACTAAGCACTCATCATCTGAAGGGCAAAATAGAAAAGTTATGTGCAGCATGGGCATGTGTCGACTAGGTGCCAGGGATCTTTTACTCGCGAGTAGTTTGTGAGTTCAGAATTTGGTGAAAGATATTTTGCAACTGTACGCAGGTTTCCTGGAGTCTCCGTCCGCAGTAACAGAAGATTGTAGAGTTAGTGGATATTTAATCCGCAAATATTCTGGTAGACATTTTCAAACATTAATTGAATATGTATGAGCCCCATGTGATAATCTTTAAAGTTCTAAAAGTTGATACAGGAGGACAAGAGCACACTTTGAGACATGGTTATTATCGTACGTTCATCACTTTAAGTAAACATTTATCCCAGAAATAAAAAGAAGAACAAAGCTGACATGCACGAGTTTAAACATTTTTGATTACATTTAGATTGGCGAAGTGTAAACTCGCGATGAATGTCATGAGTGACATTGTCAAATTCGGTTGAGAATAATATATTAGAAATCTGCAAAAGACTCTGCTGAGGCGTATGAAGTACGCTGCAGCTGTCTAGCAAACTGGTAGTCTCATTCGACTAATTCGATAGAATTTAATTTTAAAGAGCCAGAGTGAATAAATAATCCCTTATATCCAGCGAAGAATTTATTTTTCTAATGCCAAATGATGATGACAGTTTGTTTGAATGTTTCAGATTTTCAAGGTTTTAATTGATTGTCGTGCAGCAACTCAGACTGTAAGACTTTGATAGACCCCCCTTTTGTTTTTTCAGTTGTCCTCCACAATACTAACAGTAAACCGAGGAACAGTAATCGCACTTACTGCACATAATTTAAGATCATATTTTGTGATTCGACGATTGCAGATTAATTTATTCGTCGTCTTGACTATTTGGCTACGTGATTGGTCCCATACAATTTTAACCTCTGGAGTATTAACTTCACTCTTCATCCAATCAGGACGATTGGTTTGAGTCAGAAATGAAAGTAATGGAATGATAAAACGGCTGAGTTACCCCAGTATGAGCGTATGCTAACATGAAAGCGAGAATTACCCGATTAGAGGGGAGATTTGGCAACCGAAGATGAGAAATGAGATGAAATTCCACCCAAGTAATAATTTGTATTAAATATAAAAAGCGTTTATTAAAAATGAAATTGGTTGAATAAGAAATATTCATATTTGCACCTACAGATAGGTGGGATGCGAAATAATTGCAGCTGCTTCGTGTTTAATGTGTTTCCAAGTTCAGAATATCTTCAACTGATACTTCTCAATTTGGGTTAATTGCAATGAGTATGTGTTAAGTACAACTCAATTTGACATTGTGAGAGTAAAATTGTTAGCTAATTTACCCTTTTCAGTAAAATTTGAAGAACCTAGAAACGAGGATTTAAAAAATAGGCAACCATCACAGAATTAGAGTTTGATTCCTGATTTTTGTATTTTATTATTTTTGTCTTCTCCAACACAGTAATAATAACTTTATTAATAACACCAGGTAAATTTATCACATTATTTTCTTAGTTGCATTCGTGTATTAGTATTAAGTTCGCTGTAATCTTAATTGCAAACAATCACGTTTAAGCTATCACGTTCTCCCACACAATACATTTCAGTTCGCCCAGAAACAGGTTATTTCTTTCCATTGATTAAAGCATACACAAAATATTCACAAAAATTAGGGTGAACAACTTTAATCCATGTCATGTTGTTGCTCAATAATTACATAAGTGTACATGAGGCTTACTTGTCACAGAAATATCCCAAGTTAAATGCAATCTGTAATGTACGATCTGTTTAATTTCACTTACACGAAATCAGAAGAGATGAGGGTGGAGGATTGTGGCTGTATGACTTTACAGTTGAATCCCTACACACGTATTTCTTAAAGAATATCAATAGTGAGCCATAGCTCATTTAATTCGAAGACCTCAGCTTGTGTGTATAAGGCGACGCTTATACGAAAATAGGCCTCAATTTTTAGCTGGTCTTAATTATTTCAAAAGAAAAAAGCTCAGTCCAAATCCTCCACCACTACTACGGAAATAGTTCGATTTAAACAGTGAAGCAGAATGCACGAAGCTATAAAATTCTCGGTGTTCGTACACCTAACAAAGTCACAAGCAAATAATCACGTGAGTTTATTCGTCGTAATATAATACTTTTCTTTATCGGAACTTTTGTGTTTTAGGACGATGAGGTAGAGCCGGTGGAGACAGAGAAGCAATTTATTCTGGATCAACATAAGAATACGATCGAAATTTTGAAGTTTGAGGTTCGAACGACCTGATTAGATTTGAAAGTATAAATTGCAGCTCTCCTTTGATTACCTTTTTAGATGGACATACTCTTGGGCAATTTAGTGAAATCCTTGAATCAAAAGGTGACAGAGATTGATTTGAAGATGGATGCGTTATTTACAAATCTGTCGGACACTTTCGATCGGAAACTGACAAACAGCGATTCAAATCTGTCGGAGATCTTCAGCAACAAACTGACGACGATAGAATCACAAATGGAAAGGTCGCTTGCAAATATTTCGGAGGCATTCAATCGTAAACTGACAGCGAGCGATTTAAAACTGAAGTCGATGGAAAGATCCCTTGCAAATATTTCACAGACATTGAATTCAAAAATTTTGACAAGCGATTCAAAGTTGGAAACATCTCTTTCGACTGTGTCTCATTCAATAAACCAAAGCCTGTCGCAGACCAAAATGGAACTCCTATCTAAAATGATTAGCTTGAATTACCAAACGTTAAGCGTAAGAGGATATACTTAATATTACCTGTATTTTGCACTAAATGCTTTTGCTAAGCAATCCTACTGATAAAGCGCTGATTATGTAGTTGTGCAAATACGCAGCATAAGTTTGGTTTCGACGGCGGGTGATTCGGCGCCATTCACGGAAGTCGTCGAGAGCGTCGATGTCCTTTTTGCATTTCTTTTGGGCTTCGCCACGCCAGTTGGAGTTGTCTTTTGCGAGGAAGCGCATGCCGAGGAGGTCGAGTTCTTCGTTGAGAAGTCGACGGACTTTGTGTAAACATTTTATAAGAACATTTTTTTGCCCTAAATGACGTTTATCTAATTTACTTAGCGAAAAAGCATTCAAAGGACCATAAACACTTAATACATTTTACTCTCGTTGAACCCAAAAACAGCTCAACAGAATACTTGACACAAATATTCGATTTTTTTGCCTCTGACAGATTAACAAAGAGCTTCGAGCATTGAGTCCATTTATGTCCTAAACTTCTACGCTTTTCCTGATGTAATATTGCTGCTTTTAACAAGTTCCATTTGTCAGTTACTTTCTTCTTCGTACATCCTGTGAAAAGGCACAGTACTTCAAGCTTTCTTCTTTTTGCGGAAAACTGATGGGCGTTTCTCAATCTCTGATCATAACACACGTCCTGATCAGTAACTGTCAAGAACTGGGATTTGAAAATTGTACTTTGAATTTATCGAAGACGATAGTTTGTGTGAAATATGTTTTATTTACGTTTTGTAACTTATTAATTTGTAATCTGTTCCACCTGATGCTTCGGTCTCAATATATGTACTTTCTGTAGCAGAATATGATGTCTTCTAAATCAGGAACACATTAAAATACAGTCATTATCAAACAAAGTATTAATGTACATTCGTGATTAGAGCTTAAAGGATGTTAGTATATTGATGTTAACTCGACATCAGCGTGTACGATATGGAGGCCAGTGGCCACAAATCGGGGTTTCCAGCATAAAATTGTACAATCTGATTCTCATCAACTCCCATCGCTGTCAGCATTTTTCCAACGTCATGCTGGAATGAATCGTGTCCGCTAAGACAAATAAATATTCGATTAAATATTTTGAAAATAAAAATATTTGCACTCAAATTATTCAATGTACCTAATCTTATGATGACTAATAAGAAATTTAAACTTTTCTTTAACAACACAATAAGCTGGTTGCGGAGGAATCTTCGCAACTCGAACAAGTTTTTTTTCAGTAGTGCCTTTATTGAATTATCGTTCCCTTCCTGCATAATTTTAGTGCTGAACGAACAAATATAAGATTCCAAGTGAATGGATGCAGTAAATGCAAGTAACTATATTTTACTTAACAGAAGAAGCCTCATGACGAATAGGTAAAAATATTGGTGGGTCTTAAATTGACTGTCAAGATTTGTTCAGAGAAATACGTTTCACCCAATGTATGAAACTGCCAGTCTCACTTTCCTCGCCTGGATTTTCTTGCAAAAAGTTTATTGAAAAGACATACGTAGGATAAGCAATGCTCGAATGTGCACCTACACGTATGTTTGTGCAGCGGAATCATGCTGCCGCGTGCAACTCGTGCTTAATGTTTTCCCAAGTTAGGAAATCTTTTACTGATAAAATAATCAATTAGGGTTAATTTTAATGAGCATGTGTTATTTACATCTCAATTCGATATTTTCAGAATGAAATTGTTAGCTCATTTTACATTTTTTGCTAAAATATGAAGATACCAGATAGGAGCATTTTTGAAAACTCAATTAAGTTCTTAATGATTTTTCTTTTTTTTTAGAAAACCGGTAGCTCAGCCCTTTCCAAATAATGTGGAGATTGATGGGATGACACAAATGTGAACGAAAGCAGAACAACCAATGGATAAAAATAACGATCCATATTAAAATGTAACTCAATAATTACATAAGTGTACATGAGGTTTACTTGGCACACAAAGATCACAAATGCTTGCAATCTGTTAAGTCCCATCTGTATAATTTCACTCACACGAAATCAGAAAAACGGAGGGTGATGGATTGTGGCTGTATGCCTTTACGGTTGAATCCGTACACGCGTGTTATTTCCATTTCCATACCTATCATACACTTTTTAAATGGAATGCCTCACCTTGCCCCATCCTCATCCCCATCACAATCCTGCCGTCTCAATTATCTCCCTTACCTTAATTAGAAGATAAACCTCTGACCTTAATTTTCCACCTCCGTCTTCCTCGGGTCTTTTTCTCAGAGGAACCGGATATTCAGTCCAAGCGATCGGATGGGAAGGATGTGAATTCCCTTCCCAGAGCTATTTCATTCGAGGACACACCTTAGATTTAATTTTCGTTATTAATTATAGTTTAGGAAATATTTCTGATATTCCTGTTCGACTAATTAGTTAATACACAAAGTTTCTTCTCACTGTAGTATCCATCCAACTTCCAACGTCACTGGACTAGTAGGTCAAACTTATCAATACGTAAAAACTTGAATAAAACTGTCTGTTAGTAAGCATTCATCATCTGGAGGGCAAAATAAAAAAGATGTTGAGCATGGGCATTTTGCAACTTGGTACCAGGAATCTTTAAATCGCGAGTAAGTTGTGAGTTACGAACTTGCTGAAAGATGTTTGGCACATGTGAGAAAGTTTCCTGTAGTCTGCGTCTGCAGGAAGAGAAGATTATAGAATCAGTGAATATTTTATCCGCTACTCTGCTAGACATATTTAAACATTAATTGAAAATGTATGAGTCGCATGGGATTTCCTTTAATGTCCTTAAGGTTGATGCGAGAGCACACTTGAGACAAATGATTAATATCGTACGTTCATCACTTGGGACTTAAGTAAAAATGTAACCCAGAAATGAAAAAAAATCTAACCTGACATGCATAAGTTAAACACGCCGATTAGAGGGGAGATTCGGCAACCGAAGATGAGAAATGAGATGAAATTCCTCCAAGTAATAATTTTCATTCAACATTAAATTTTTTTATTAAAAAATGAAATTGGTTGAATAAGAAATACTTGAATTTGCACGTACAGATATATAGAAAGTGACATAATTACAGCTGATTCGTGTTTATTGTTATCCCAAGTTCAGAATATCTTTAGCTGAAAAACTACTCAATTTGGGATAATTCCAATGAGTATGTGTTATGTACAACTCAATTCGACTTTGTCAGAATAAAATTGTTAGACAATTTACACTTTTCAGTAAAATTTGAAGAACCCCGAAACGAGCATTTTAGAAAATGTACAACCCTCACCGATTGAAAGTCTGATTTCAAATATTTGCATTTCAATATTTTCGTCTTTTCCAACGAAATAATAATAACTTTCATAATCACATGTAAATTTATCACATTAATTTCTTAATTGCATTTGTGTTTTAAGTTCGCTTTAACCTTAATTGCAAACAATCACATTCAAGCTATCACGGCCTCCTACGCAAGATATTGTAGTTTGGTCTGAAACAGGTTGTTTATATTGATCAAAGCTGGCACAAAACATGCACAAAAATTAGGCAGAAAAATTATAATTCATATTAAGTTGTTACTCAATAATTACATAAGAGAACATGAGGCTTACTTGTCACAAAAATATCCCAAGTTAAGTGCAATCTGTAATGTGCGATCTGTTTAATTTCACTTCCACAAAATCAGAAGAGATGAGGGTGGAGAATTGTGGCTGTATGGCTTTACATTTGAATCCGTGCACACGTATTTCTTAAGGAATATCATAAGTGAGCCATAACTCATTTAATTGGAAGACCTCAGCTAGTGTGTATAAGGCGAAGCTTATAAGAAATAAGACGTCACTTTTTTAGCTGGTCTTGATTCTTTCAAGTAAAAAAAGCTCAGCGCAAATCTTCCACCACTACAACGGAAATAGTTTGATTTGAACAGTGAAGCAGAATGCACGAAGCTATAAAATTCTCGGTGTTTGTACTCCTGCTAACGACGTCGCAAGCAAATAATTACGTAAGTTTATTCGTGACACCTATATTAGATTATTTTCCTTCATCAGGACTTGTGTTTTAGGACGATGAAGTAGAGCCGGTGGAGACAGAGAAGCAATTCATTCTGGATCAACATAAGAATACCATCGAAATTTTGAAGGCTGAGGTTCGTATGACCAGATTAGATTTGAAAGTATAAATTGCAGCTCTCCTTTGGTTACCTTTTTAGATGGACATACTCTTGGGCAATTTAGTGAAATCCTTGAATCAAAAGGTGACAGCAATTGATTTGAAAGTGGATGTGTTATTTAGAAATCTGTCAGATACTTTCACGCATAATCGAGCAATGTGCAGTTTGAACACAGAAAGGTCACTTTCAAATCTGACAGATACTTTCTATCAGAAACTGAGAAACAGCTATTCAAATCTGTCGGAGATCTTCAGCAACAAGCTGACGACGATTGAATCACAAATGGAAACATCGCTTGCAAATTCGGAGGCATTCACAAGAAAGCTTACAGCCAGCGAATTAAAAATGGAATCGAAAATTGAAAGGTTATCCGAGACCTTCTCTTTATCTTTAAACCAAAGCATTTCAAATAGCGACGTGATGGTTGAAACATCACTTTCTAATTTGACTGAAGCATTGAATCAAAAACTAAATGTGTCACTCCAAATTTTTACTGAGGCATTCAATCGCAAACTGACAGCGAGCGATTTAAAACTGAATTCGATGGAGAAATTACTTGCGAATATTTCACAAACATTCAATCCCAAAACAATGGCGAAAGATTCAAAGTTGGAAACATCTCTTGCGACTCTACATCATACAATAGACCAAAGCCTGACGAGGATAAAAATTGAACTCCTATCCAAAATGATCAGCTTGAATTATAAGACTTTACGCGTAAGTGAATTTGCTAATTATTACATGTATTTTGCACTGGGTGCTACTGCTGAGCAATCCTACAGATAAAGCGCTGATTATGTAGTTTTGCAAATGTACTGCACAGATTCTGGTATGTGCGCTGTGTCTTTTTTGTTCTTTCGCTGAATTTGTATTGCTTAAAATTAAGGGTTTTGTATTGATAAGGTAGGAAGGCCACCTATGAGTAAATACGAATAGACTGTAATTTTAAACAGAGAGACCTTTTGCGTGAAACTCTTCAGAACCCTAATCATCATAATAATACTGTTTACCAGCCACCTGGGATTTATTTGCCATCTTTAAAAGGGTAGTGATTAGAACATCAGAAATAAATTATCTGATTACGATATCGTGAAAAAAAGGAAATCAGGACTTTCTCTCAATTATTCTTTTAATGAATATAACCTTAATCAAGATTCCATACAATTCGTTAAGTTTTAGTCACATTTTAGGAAAAACAATTTGTCGACAAGAAAATTCATTAAAATCTACATACTTTTGATTTGGACTCTAACTATAACTCTATATTTTTACGAGCTGCGCTACTGTATGATATCCACCCGCTTGTCCGAAGGTTAGTGAGTTTGCATTTCAGCTCATGCACAGCAAACTGATCCAAACCAAATGTTTCATCATACGAAATTAAATGCTGAGGCTTCCTTTTCTAAGGACAAAAAGGTTGCCGTGGCGTGCGGATCACTGAGATAACAAAAAAGCACTGGATTTCATTTAGTTTTAGTTTTCGTGTTTTAGGCTTTCACTCCATTTATTGCTATTTTTGATGTCACTTGGTGGACACACACTAACTTTGAAATAAACTTTTTGCACCTGAAGATTCCCATAGGTGTCCCTCAAGAAGACTCCAATGGAAGCATTCGTACAATATATTTCGGTAGGGATCTAAACATAACTTCGGAAAGAAGAAGGAATGGATTGAACTGGATGCTCCAGGAACCCAACACCACTTCAATATGGTTCTCCATTGGGATAAATAACTTGGACCCAAACGATTACCTGACAATCACTGGAATTTCCGCAAGAGGGGAAACCACCCGAGATCAAATAAAGTTCGAATTTATTACCTTTATGAAAGTTGGGAAATGAATCAAACAGTTTCAATTTGTATTGCACAGTTCCACGACTCCAATCAGGACGGAATTTACAATTACTAGTTTCTTCGCCTATGTGACGTTGACAATCAACTCGGAATTGTTCCAACCGAGTTTAATTAAACTTTGGTATCGCACTAGTAACACTGGCGTAAGAACTAGCAGCTATTATCTACAGGAGGTAATTCAGGTTATCACCAAGGAAGGCTTACAGGACGTGTCGTATCCAGAAGGGAATATGCACTACGAACGCTACGTCGCCTCTGCTATTTTGATAGCTCCTCTAAGCGGAAGAGAATTTAAGATCACTTTGAAATATCTGGACATGGAACAGTGTAGTAGTTGTGCGTGTGACCATTGGAAGGTTATCTCACTTGATGGCAATTCCACAATCTCATCATCCTCAACCAAACCGAGACCTGATCCAAACAAAAAGTAGGAAAGATTGCTTTAAACCCGGCTGAACTATCAACTTGAGGATAATGTACCTGTGTGTAATAATCGTATGTGATTGGTGCAGGTGGTGTGGAAACGTGGGAGTCACTTCACAGACTCTGGGGTACTCCACTGCAGCTGTGCTCTTCTTTAGTTCGGACGGTGGCATAGAAGGGAAGGGATACAAAGTGGAGATTCGACCTGAATGATCCACTTCACTTCTTGGCGACTCATAGCTTCCCTTTTGTTGCATAATTCAAAACCTTCATTCCTCTTTGCTTCCTTAAAGTCACCTTTATCAGCTTAGGCTTTTCCTTTGTTTCAAGATTTGAGTTGCTTCCATTCATCTGCAGTTTAAAATCCTTTCGACGTAATAATAAGTCATGTGCAGTATTTTGAAAAATTGTGTTTTTATTTGTGAATGAAAGAGAGTCCTTGTGAGAGTTGGTTGGAAGTCAAAGTGAGTAGAAATTCCGTTGGAGGAAAAGAAGCATTTCGTGAGCAAACAGTTCAGCTCTTTGTTTTAAGTAGGACATTCATTCGGCCTTTATCACAATGAAGTTTAGCAGAAGGAAATGCAAAATCAGATGGACAAGTTTATTCGTACGGAAACACTCAAAAAGACGTGCAAAGTTTGTTGAAGTGAATTGACATTTGAGATTCGACCTACTTCTTCTTCGTTCCCTTCTTTCCCTTTTTGTCCTTCCCTGCGCCGCCCTGTTCCTGCAGCCGCGCCTTCTGCAGCGGAGTCTTGTTGAACCACGTGGTCCACACTTTGTCCTGCTCC